>JARVZY010000760.1:0-29273 GCA_030686995.1 Artemisia argyi | reverse complement strand
AGAAGATATAGAAGACAACCAATCAAAATTTTCAACTCTACAATTTCTGAGGGGACCTAGATAAAGGCTTTCCAAATTGGTGAGGTTTCCAAATTCTATAGGAATGGTTCCAGAGAAAGAATTTTCTGAAAGACGAAGGTAATTTAATTTGGCCAAGGAACCAATGGATCTCGGAATGCTTCCAATGAAATCATTCTTACTAATGTCAATGTGTATTAATTCGGTTAAGGAACCAATGGAAATTGGAATGGTGCCACTGAAATTATTCTCACTAAGGTCGAGGAATGTTAAATTGGTTAAGGAACCAATGGACATGGGAATGGCTCCACTGAGATTATTGTCCCGAAGAGAAAGTTCTGTTAATTTGGCCAAAGAACCAATGGATTCTGGAATGTTTCCAATAATAAACTGATTTTCAAGAAGGTAAAGAACAGTTAACTGGGTCATGTTACCAATGGACTTAGGAATGGATCCAGTAAACTGATTCAAAGAAAGGTCAAGATAAGTTAACCGGGTCATGTTACCAATGAACTCTGGAATGGATCCAGTAAACTGATTCGAACCAAGGTCAAGAAAAGTTAACTGGGTCATGTTACCAATGAACTCTGGAATGGATCCAGTAAACAGATTTCCAGAAAGGTCAAGATGATTTAAGTAACTTAAGTTAAGCAGAGAATGGCTAATCTCACCTCCAATTGACGGAGCCGTAACTGCTATTATCGCTCCTTCAAGATGAAAGGTGGACAATCCAAGTTCTGTGACATGACCTGTTTGGTTGTTGCATGTGACACCCCACCATTCACAGCAATTATCTTCTTCATCGGTCCTCCATGTAGAGAGACAATCTTTGGGGTGTTGAAGTTTAGCTTTGAAATCAAGAAGAGCTTGCCTTTCCTTATCGATGCACTTATGAACAGCTCCTCCTGGTGCAGCAACAAGTTGGTGGCCAAAGGAAGTTGCAGTTGTGGTATTAAACCACAGAAAGACAAGTGAGAAAATAAACAAAACATGAGTATGCATAAAGTAAAAGTAAATATTTTCTCTCATAATTAATGTATGTTGTATAAAATTGTATTGATGTTTTTTGATCTGATAACGAAAACATATACCTCTATGAAGCTTTATATAGACTTCGAGAAAATGAAGAATTGAACTAGACAGATATAAATTTTGTGGACCAGACAACCACTTGGAAAAAAAATACAAGAAATTTCAAATTTTGTAGTCCCACATTAGACGACCAAAGACTCTCAAGTCTTTGCAATTTGTAGCTATTGCATGTCATAAATTTATTGCTTATAACGGCATAAATCTTTTGTTTTCTTATGACCCGCAACGTGTTTGATGAAATGACTCAACCAAATTTTTATGACGTTAAGTGTACCAGTTATCCTTTTATAAAAAGAATGTGATTCACAGTAATCTGCATAGGTAAATTAGTTTTGCATGGGGACATGGTTTTTGTGTTTGATGGGGACATGGTTTAGTTTTGCATACAAGTTATTAGTTCATTTGGTTTGACTTGAAAATCAAACCGCTGAGTTCTTACATACTCAGCTTGGCCCATACTCCGTATTATATATTCGGTAAGAAACAATACAGGCTTTGGCGCAATTATATATTCAGTGTTGCCTAGGTAATTTACCGGGATATGCCTTCCTTGTTGGGTGGGGGGCTCGGTACCAAAAAGGTACATGGACTTGAGATGGTTCCGCCAAATACCATTTTTTTTTTTTTTTTTAGTTTAAATACATAATGATAATCTTGTAACATTATTTCATTGCAATAATTAGTTGAAAATACATACCAGAACACTCTTTGTATAAAGCTACTTCATTCAAATTCTTGTATTTTGAATAATCGATAGAAACTGATTGATGCAATATGTCTAGTCAATTTGAAATTATGTATGTGTAATTTGAGTAATGCATAGTGTCTTTGCCTTTTACCCTGAACGTAATAGTAGTCAACAACATGAACAATATCTGTGGGGGAAATCTTTTCACCTATTGTAATCAGGTGAATGAATATTAACCAGAGCAGCAAATTTTGCCCATATATACAAAATTGGGCAAGTTAATTTCGGTATACTTATTGATATGCTTTCTTCTTTTATAGTGAAGATCGCTGTTCTTTCTTCAAGTTTTTGTGAACTACATTATAATTCTTCTAACTTAGTGATGGTGAGGGGGAGGACCTGAACTCGTTTGAACCCCGAAACCATTTTGATTCTTTGCTCAAACCCGCTTCACTCACCTGTTTGGTTGGCTCGTGGGGGGGGTGGGGGGGGGGAGGCGTCCTATAGAGCGACCGACCGAAAGGTCGACCTCCCCATTACGACTAGCCTAAGATACATGCTTGTAATAAATATTGAAAGAGGAAGACAAATACTAACAAACTGTTCAAGTTAGAGGATGGAAATGGAATCTTGGAGATGCAAGTAATCTGATTTGGTCAGTTTAGTGAGCCCAACTTGAAGAGAATGGTCCATATTGGTTTCTTATTTTTCCAGTTTGTTCAAAGTTGACATAAATACACTTGTCCTATTTTGTGGAAAAAATGGTGTTTGACTAATTGGAGTTCTTTAGTTGACTATAGTACTTTTAAAATTTATTTAACAAAACATTGTATTTTTACAAACGTATGTTGCTAATAAACGTCAGGTTTCTTTTGTTTGCTCTCGCTTATGAAATTGAAAAGTAACCTTAAGATAACGTTAAAAACCCGAGTTCCCAAGTTGGTCAGCAGATATTAAAAAGTAAGCTTGTTCTCGGTCCTAATCTAGCTTGCATCGTATTAGACAGTAAGTTAGCAATAAAGCAAATATATTGAAGTTCAACATTCTAATGTTACAAACAGAGTAGCTCTGTTCATAGCCCTGATTCATACAAGAATGAAACTTGCCATGAAATCACCCAAATAATTAACAAGTATACAATACTCAGTCTTTATTTTAGGATGTCTTAATAAAATCTCTTTTACTGTTTAACTAGAGAGCATATAAGTTATATTGTCAATGTGAGTGCATTTTGGTCGTCACATACCTGTGAACAAGAATAAGTGGTTAAAAAGAAGCATAAATACATACAACTACATATCCATATGCAACCCATTGCATTTTGCAAAGAACTAGATGGATATAAATTTGTGTGGAGCAGATAACACTTGGAGTAAAGATCATGGTATATATTTGAAGCCCCAAATTAGACGTTCAAAGACTCTGTCTTTGCAATTTTTGTCTTTTTAAATGTAAAATGAAATAAATGGACCCATTATAATTAACCTATTCATAAGATTACAAGCTAGAAAACGTGATACAAACGACATCTATTAAACGCATATAGTTTGGAAATATGATATTTTGATCGATCTACAATGTTGAATTATATATGTGTATTGATTCAGCAAACCCAATAATTTAACTACTACAGGAACGTCCATGAGTTTTTTGCAAAAATGGTTTGATTTTCATTTTTTGCTTTAATATAAACGAATCAAAAACCATGGAAGTGGTCAACTGCAACATGAACAGTATACGTGGGGGAAATCTTTTCACCTTGTGTAAATTAGGTGAATGAATATTAACTAGAGCGGCAACATTTGACCATATATACAAAATTGGGCTAGTAAATCGTGTATATTTATTGATTTGTTTTCTAATTATATAGTGAAGAGTTGTTTCTTCAAGTTGTGAACTACTCAATACACTATAGTTCATCTAAATTTGTATGGAGCACATAACACTTGGAATAAAGATCAGGGAATAAATTTGATGTCCCAAATTAGACGTTCAAAGACTCTCAAGCCTTTGCAATTTGTACTTATTATCCAACTTGTGATATATTTTGGTCCTGGAATTATTATGTGATATGAAAGTAAAACCAAAAAGAAATTGACCCAAATAAAGCTACCCGTTCATAAGATAACGTGATATAAACGACACATCTATAAAATGCATATAGATTGGAAATATGATATTTTGATCGATCTAATTTAACTACTACAGAAGCATCGATAGGATTAGGGGTGTTCATCGGTTCGGTTATCGGTTAATCGGTTTATTCGGTTCGGGTTGTTCGGTTAAAAAAAATTTTTGGGTCATAACCGAAAACCGAACCGAACCGAAAATATCTATAACCGAACCGAACCGAAGTTCGGTTCGGTTATGGGTCAAAACCGAAAACCGAATTTTTTACTTAAATTACACTATTTATATTTTTTTTAATTTAATTATATATATTTTTGGCAAAAAAAATATTTCAAGCATAAAAAAATATTTTTTTATATTAGTATAAAATTTTAATGGATATTTTTTATATTTAAAATAATATAAATATATAAAAAATATATATATTTATATAAATTCGGTTTTCGGTTCGATTTTCGGTTCAGATAGCTAAACCCATATCCAAACCGAAAACCGAATTTTTAATTCGGTTCGGTTCGGTTTTAACAAGTTCGGTTCGGTTATATGTTCGGTTCGGTTTTATTTCGGTTCGGTTCGGTTCGGTTTTCGGTTTATTCGGTTAATGAACCGAACCGTGAACACCCCTAGATAGGATGGGAACATACATAAGCTTGACATAACTAATCTCAAAAACAAGAAATTACCGTCAATATAGCTACCATTACATCAGGCTTCACGCAATATTAAACCCATATCATGATGTTAATTTCCTTTTAATTTGGTGTGGAGAATGGTTTTCTTAAGAAAATATCCTGGTTTTGTTTTTTTTTTTTTTTTTTTTTTTTTTTTTTTTTTTGCATTATGTAAGTAAAATTTCAAGAAATTTGAACCAAATACAGTTCAATTTTCGACAACATTTCTCTATATTAGAAAAGTGACTGGAAAATTGAATTGCCCGAGTTTTGTTACAATTTGACACATATTGACTATATTCGGCCCAATACCATCCGACTCTTGGTTTGTTTTCCGGTTAATTTGTTATTGATGTACATATTGTGTAGCATAATTTTGTTACACATAATCACCAAAAAGGGTTAGTGTCACAAGCAACTTTAACTCAAGATTCATTTTTAGACCCAACGCGCCCTTTCCTCGAAGACCACCTTTTAGGCAATGTTCGCGATTTGCTGTCTGCTTTCAACCAGATTATACATGCTTTGGCACTTGACTAAATGCTACTAAAAAGTCTCGACATTTGAAAATTAAAGCCATAAAAACTAAGTGATGTTATATGTCCAACCAACTCGAAGTGGGTGGTCTCCAATTGGTGTCTTATTTTTCCGTTCATTCAAAAAAAATAATAAATAATAATAATAATAATAATTTGTCCTATTTTGTGGAAATAATGATGTATGATTAAAGTAAACATCCCAAATTAGACGTTAGGACACTCGTGAGTCTTAAAAACTTGAGTTCATTAGACATCCTTTTCTATCTTTTTGATATTTTTCGATGAGATAGGATATACATTTGTGTGGAGTATATCAAACTTACAAGACTATAGACCATTGAATATAGTTATCCCAAATTAAACGTCCAAATCTTCTTCAGTCTTGGCAATTTGTATTTATTAGATTTTCTTTTTCCAGTTTTTGACATTTTTCAGTGATATGTTTACAATTAAACCAATAACAAAGCAATTTGTATCATTAACATCTTTTATAAATGGAAACATTTTCACCAAAATTTTGTAGTTTCTAAATTTTGGTTGTAAAACAACACAAAACGTATATCATAAGTGCATCGCGAACTGAACTTGCTCCTGCTTGGGCTCGTTAACATAGTCAATATCGTGATAATGTTTACCTATAAGGTTTTTGATGAAATGCATGTAAAGAACTTTGAGGTTGTTGACAGGGTGTTTGATAAAAGTCCTATAAGAAATGAGAATCCAACATGGACAGATTAAGTTGTATTCGTGAATACTTTGATGGCTATATGACTCTTTTGATAATGTACTCAGTCTTGTACAACATTCACTAGGATATGGTCTTAGCTACCTCAAAACCCTGTAATGTGACAAGGTAATTTGGAAGTAGTAAGCGAGAAATATTGTGGAACACAGTTGAGATTCAAGACTCCAGTCCGTCTTTGTAAGGTGACAAAGACAACTATGAGGAACAAAAAGATTTTAGTATACCATAGAAGATTGAAAGCATAAAAGGAACAGTAAAAACTAGCATTGAAGTGTTGCTCAACATAAGAGAATAAGAAAATCAAGTAGTGAATTAAGTGTTGCTGAAAATACTATTCTCAAGAAATTATGAATAGGACGTTATATTATTCTCAAGTTCTCTGAAACCACTAATTAACAACTTCAAAATACTTCACGAATTAAACTTGTTCCTTCATGGGCTGCTTACCATTTTCCTCAACACTCATACACTTGTACCTCTTGGCACAATAGACATAGAGTACAAAATAAAACACAATCAATATCGCAACAGTATTCAACAACATGAACAGCATCTGTGGGGGGAATCTTTTCACCTTGTGTAATTACATGAATGGATATTAGCTAGAGCAGCATATTTTGACCATATATACAAAATTGGGTTAGTTAATTTTGGTGTACTTATTGATTTGTTGTCTTATTTTATAGTGAAGAGTTGTTTCTTCAAATTGTGAACTACTCGGTACACTATAATTCCTCAAAAAAAAATCGTGTGGTGGTAAAACAAAGAAAAGTGTGTTTACCCATTTAAACCCAAGCGCGTTTTCAATCTAACCCGTTTGACCCAGTTTTCAAGTGGCTTGTTTGACCTGAACTCGTTTGAACCCGAAACCATTTTGATTCTTTGCTCAAACCCGCTTCACTCACCCGTTTAACTTTTTACTGCTAACCACCATGCTTTACTTGAAACAAATAAGATACAGGTTTGTAATTAAAATTGAAAGAGGAAGACAAATATAACTATGCAAGTTAGAAAATGAAAATGGAATCTTGGAGATGAAAGTAATCAGTTTAGTGGGCCCATATAATTCAACTGACCCATGTTTGCAAATGAAGAATAACTAGGTTTGTAGCCCGCGCTTCGCGGCGGGGTATTTGTCAATGAAAGCTTAAACATGCGCATTTTGCAATCAGAAACTGCATTAGACTTCAAGACAATAATAATTCATACCATGGGGAAGCTTATAGACAAAACTCATCTGATAGATGTTACGTATTTCAAAAGGTTTAATTCAATGTGAAATATACACATTAAGTTCCATGACGATTGAGTACAATGTGGACACCTAACTACATGTTGCTAGGACATCAATAACATGACCAAATCCGTTCAACGCACCCATTAAACACACCCACTAACTTACTCACTGAAGCCACTCCCCCGAACACACCCCCTGAACCTACACACTCAGAGTCACTGAAGTCAACCCCTGAACTCACCACATGAACACACACCAACTAAACCACACACAATCGAACTTCAATATGTTGTCACCCTGCCACACAATGCCTGAACCACACTTATTGAGCTCACCTTGTTAATTGATTTATTGGCCTCATTGTGTTCCACCGCCGCTAACATGGGGGCTGCAATATTGGAACCAAAAGAGTCTTATAATCAAGAGTCATGTCATCATTTTGTGTTGTAATTTTAGTTCAATGCAATTTGAAACACCAATAAACACAATTTCCGAACACCTAAAAGCTGGTCTATTTTTGTTGAAACAACCTTTTGTAATTACCCATATTGAAACTGATTCTGATCCTGCTATTTAAAGTTACTAAATATTTGAAGTTCTTTTGATGGACGATAACTAAATACTAAAATTTGTTTTGCATATATATTGTCTTACAGGCATAACGGCGCCAACATCAATTAATCTATAGCAGCAAATCTAAAATACAAAAGCTATTAAACATAGACACTTTGCCTATACGTGATGATGGACCAATGTAAATGTGAAAAAAAGACTTGCTCATCATAACAATTTCGCGTGCATCATGAATTCGAGGTTCGGTGTACATCAGTGAAGCAAAAGTTACTTTATTTGCAATCCTACAAAAAAAGTAATGCATTGGTGAGTACTTGACAAAAAAACCATTGTCATAGAATTAAAGCAATGATATATTTACTAAATGTTAAAAAATGATTCCAGTAAAAATGCATATGAAAGACTGATGTACATGATCATATATAAATATCAACTATTTTCTTAAAAAGGTAAAAAGAACTTAAAATTTTTGTCATAGTATCTCATGTATCATTTTTGTAGCATGTTCATATAAAGTATAAGGATCTCAGGTATTTTGCATTACAAAATAAGCAATCCCAAAACACTACTTTCTCGTGTGCAGGCACTATTTCCTAGGCAGCTTAAAAGGGCTTATTTAATACCCATGTCTAAAAAACAATCTTTATCAAAGTAACACCCAAAAGATATGCTCGGTTTTCCCACAAATGTTGCAAGAAGGTTGTTTTAAAGGTTTTACCCTATGTTTTTATTGTATCAAATTTGATGACATAAAGGGCATTTGAACCTTGAATCTACTAACGTTTGATCAAACTCAGTCCCATAAGTACCACAACTCACAACTATAAATCAATCTCAACCAAAACTAAGAGCAAAATGAAGCCGAGTGTATATATTGTATAATAACCCAAGTGTATAAATTAGAATGCTTTTATAGATGGGATTTGAAAACCAACATTCACGGAACAAAAAATAAAAATAAAAAACGCACCTTTCTCTACCTCTCCTCTTTCTTACAACGTCTTTCTTCATCCTTCAGTAGTAACTTCCTCCTGCAAGTTGACCAACAAAAAGTATATGAAATTCTTAAAAGATAGCTGAACGTCCAAATAAAGACTTGCAAAACCGTTTGCGGTGAGTAATTTACCTCGTTGGCAAATGACTCATTATCCCTTATAACTGCATCATGAGCATGAATTCCTTTTACCGTTTATCCTTGTCTTTCTTTTTCTGCATATTTCATAAATTCAATTCCATCAGAAGAAGGAAGTACATAAGTGAAAGAAAAAGCTGTAAATAATCATTGAAAGTGTGTTATTTACGAATTTCTTATATGTAAAGCTACCAAATTATGATCCATATCAGAAACACAATAAGCAAGTGTAAAAAAATAAGATGGTAAAAAAGGACTGCCTCAAGATGTAAGTTGTCCGATTTCTGCAGTTGTTTTAGTACTTTGAACTGAAGTGTCTCTGTAGAAGGGCCAAACGATCGGCAAAACTTCGCGTCATCCTATGAATACCAATTACCAAATACGGAGTACATAAGAGAGTAAGAATGGACGTTGCAAAAAGTTAGTCTAATTTAAAATGGCTTTCACGTATTCAATTGACTAACCTTTTTATCACTAATAAGATGCCATAAACCTGATATCTCAGTCATGACTTCAATCTATATGTAATACCTGATTCCTTGCACCATCGCGTCCTGAATCTGTAGAATATGAATTCATAGTATATAAGTTCGCATCTTCAAAAGGCAAATACACTTTTGGTATGCACATAGCTGTTACAAATGTTTGACCGTTACAAACCTGTCCTAACACCACAGCAGCAGGATTGAAGGTGTTTCTGCAATCATATACCGGATCAAATACCTCATCTTGTTTCCCTTCCATTCTTAGTTGTTGCACCCATACAAGAACCAAATAAATAAGTTTCAGTTCCTAACCAAAACAACCCAAAAAAGGTATAAAACAATCATACCGTAAAGCAGCCTCCCTAACGCTATCGGCCTCTTCTTCACAGCGTCCTGTGCAATATCCTATTTCAAACAATAAAAACACATTAAACAAAAAGGATCATCCTACATTTAACAAAAAACAATCACTCAAAGTTACAGTGTATATACATCAACAAATAATTTTGTTTGCTTGTCGTTTGCCATTTTTTTTTTTTTTTTTTTTTTGGCTCACTTTTAACGGCTTACAACTACAACAATAAACCAATAACCAAACGCAGAAAACAATCAAAATTAAGAAAGCCACACTACCAATCTGTGATTAAAACAACGAAACTAACACAATTCTTATTATCTATAAACTAACACAATGCTTATCATCTATTTTAATGAAATTATCTATAAACTAACACAATGCTTATCATCTATTTTAATGAAGTCCACTGACCAAGCTTTTGCACAACCACAAATAAATACTTTCTCAAAATTCTGATAAGCTCACATTTATAGCTTTATGAGCTTAAGAGCTTATTCACTTGAGCTTATGGACTTTATAAGCTCATAAGAAATCAGAGTTTAGAAAAAAGTAACAATATCTAAAATCGAAAAAACCCTAATGTAAAAAAAATCAGTCTTTAACCCCCAAATTCTACTGACATGAACATCGTAACAAAAAATTAAAAAATAAGCGGTATCAACCTATAATCAAAAAACAAAATCGAAAAAGAAAAAAAAATCTTGAAAATATAAGAACACTCAAAAGAAATAGTTTAGTTAGAACATACCTTTGATTTAGGATTATCAGATGATTGTATTAGTTTTTTTTTTCTATTGATTTGAGTTAGATTTGACAGAGTAGAATGTTTGAGCCGATTATTTATGTGTATGTATCTTTTGTGTTTGTGTTTTGTGGGTTGTAGAAAAGTGTGGAAAAGTGAAGAAGGTTAAGGAGAATATGTGGGAGAGGATCACATAAACACTGTGTCCTGTAGATCCCCTCCGAATTTCACTATAGATAGCAATTGTAGATAAAAACGACGTCGTTGTGTTGCAAAGGTACTGTTCCTCAAGGGCACGGGTTTTATACTTATTGTATAATACTGTATAACTCAGGTTTGCAAGCAGTAAAGAAAATCAAACCATTTCAAAAAAATTCAAACGTCGATATAATGGCAACATGCGTGTATAAGCTTTGACATAATTAATCCCAAATTAAGAATTCACCGTTAATATAGATATCTACATGAGGCTTCACATGATATTTTATTAAACTTGTTTTATTTGGTCTTGGTTGGTTTTCTTGTTATTTTTGTAACAAATTATCACAAATAGGTTAGTGCCACGGGCAAACTTTAACTTGGTTCATTTTTAGACCCAATACGACCTTTCCTCAAATACCACCTCTTAGGCACTGTCTAGTTGTGTGCTTTTTACCAAATTATACATGCTTTGGCCGCTTGAATAATTGCTACTACAAAGTCTCAACGTTTGAAATTGTATTGATGTGTTTTGGTCTGATATAGACTTTGATAACAAAGAATTGAGCTAGATGGATATAAATTTGTGTGGAGCACATAACACTTGGAAAAAAGATCATGGAATAAATTTGAAGTCCCAAATTAGACCTTCGAAGACTCTCAAGTCTTTGAAATTTGTACTTATTGCATGTTCATCCAACTTGTGACATGTTTTGGTCCCAAATAAAGCAAAGAAATGGACCCAAATAAAGCAACTCATTCATAAGATAGCGTGATACAAACAACACATCTATAAATTACATATAGTTTGGAAATATGATATTTTGATCTATCTAATTTAACTACTACATAAGCATCGATAGGATGGGAACATACATAAGCTTGACCTAACTAATCTCAAAACAAGAAATTACCATCAATATAGATACAATTACATCAGGCTTCACGCAATATTAAACTCGTATCCTGATGTTAATTTTTTCCTTTTAGTTCAATGTGGAGAATGGTTAAGAAAATATCCTGGTTTAACTAGATACAACACAAAGAATTCCAAAACAAAGGTTTACATTTTAACAACGTGGCGATGTTTTTATTACAAATATATAAGTAAAATTTTAAGACATGTGAACCAAATAAAGTTCAATTTTTGACAACATTTCTCTATATTAGAAAAGTGACTGGAAAATTGAACTCCCAGGTTTTATTACAATTTGGCACATATTGACTATATTCGGCCCAATACCATCCGAGCCTTGGTTGGTTTTCCTATTAATTTGTTATTGACATATTGTTTGATGTAAACAGTATTTTGTAACACATAAAAAAAAAAAAAAAAAAAAAAAAAAAAAAAAAAAAAGGTTAGTGTCACAAGCAACTTTAACTCCTGATTCGTTTGTATACCCAATGTGACCTTTCCTCGAAGACCGCCTCTTAAGGCAATGTTCGTGATTGGTTATCTAGTAGATCTACCAGATTATACATGCATTGGCACTTGACTAAATGCTACTAAAAAGTCTCGACATTTGAAAAATAAAGCCCTAAAGACTAAGTGATGTTATATGTCCAGCCAACTTGAGTGGGTGGTCCCAAATTGGTGTCTTATTTTTCCGTTCATTCAAAAATACAAAAAATAAATGTGTCCTATTTGTGGAAATAATCATGTATAATTGAAGTAAACATCCCAAATTAGACGTTAGGAGACTCGTGAGTCATAAAAACTTGAATTCATTAGACATCCTTTTGTATCTTTTGATATTTTTCAATAAGATAGGATATATATTTGTGTAGAGTATATCAAACTTAAAAGACTATAGACCATTGAATATGTTATCCCAAATTAGACGTCCAAATCTTTTTCGGTCTTGGCAATTTGTGTTTATTAGATTTTCTTTTTTCATTGGGCAAATAATATAAAAAGGTAACATACTTGCCACAATTTCTTCGATTGGGTAGTCAACTAAAAAATTTAATAAAGAGGTAAAAAAAAAGTTATAATTTTTTCTCTAACTGGGTATGTTTTTACTTGGAGACCCAGTACCCGGTTTCACCCTTCACCTCCACCTCCCAAACCGATTAATATAAGTCAATCCTCACAAAATTAATAAGCTTATGAATACCCAATCCTCACAAGTCAAGAAAAAGTTCTTGTGTGTCAAAATACCCAATCCTCCCAAACCGAACCCATCACCGGCCGACTAACCCATCACCTCCACCTCCCAAACCGGCATATCCACCACAGCCCACCACCACCGCCACCTACCTCCACCACTACCGCTCCACCGCCTTCCAAATCCCCACCAAAACGAGGTAAAAATATATATCCACGATGGTGACCAACTTGGGTATTGTTTGGGTTATTGTTTGTCATGTTTGTCATGTTTGGATTCACGATGGTGACTTGTGAGCTTATTAATTTTGTTGATTTGGGTTATTGTTTGTCATGTTTGGATTCACGATGGTGACCAACTTGGGTATCATCATTTGGGTGCGTCTTTGTATTTGGGTTTGGTGTACCGTGAGTTTAAGCTCACGTATAATCTTATTCATAAGCTTATTTTCTTGACTTGTGAGCTTATTAATTTTGTTGATTTGGGTTATTGTTTGTCATGTTTGGATTCACGATGGTGATTAGATCAGAATTGTTCATGGTTAGTGATTTGGATCGGGTATTTGGTGATTAGTCGGCCGGTGGTAATTTTGAAGGATTTGGTGATTAGATCAGAATTGTTCATGGGTACCATTAGATCAGAATTGTTCATGGTTAGTGATTTGAAGGAAACGATTTGGTGATTTGAACTTTGAAGGATTTGCTAATTCTATATATTGAGAAACGTGGAAATGTAGTCAATATGTACCTAGTTTTTACTTTTCAGATTGAGAAACGTGTATAGAAGGATTTTGGTGTTTAGGAATCTGAAAGTATATTGAGAAACCTGCCCAACTTCAGATTTGAGAAACCTGCCAACATGGAAATGTAGTACTTTCAGATTCCTACATTTCCTACTCATACTTTGAAGTGATCAAATCTTCTATACCCGGTTGAGAAACGTGAGAAACGTTCTTGTGGTGCCCAACTTCAGATTTGATCACTTTTCAGATGTTTAGGACCTACTTTGACGTTCAGTTCTTGAGTTTCAATTCCGTTTCCTTTCCCTTTCCGTTCAAAAGTGGGAGGAAGATTTCACTATCAAATCTTCCTCTCATCTTCTTTACCGATTCTCTTTCCCCTCTTAAATAAAGCTCAAGAACACAAAAAAAATTCCATTTCCTTTCCTTTCCTCTCAAATTACAACTCGAGAACTGAGCGTGAAGGATTTGAACAAGAAAAAGATGGTTACCTGCCAACATGGCATCAACCGGGTCTCCAAGTAAAAACATACCCAGTTAGAAAAAAAATTATAACTTTTTTTACCTCTTTATTAAATTTTTTTAGTTTACTACCCAATCGAAGAAATTGTGGCAAGTATGTTACCTTTTTATATTATTTGCCCTTTTCCATTTTGTGATATTTTCAGTGATATGCAGAGGCGGATCTATGGCCTGGCTACCTATAGCAAGTGCCGCACATGGGTTCCCATGTGAAGTAATTTATCCTATGGTTCAATAGTTGTTTCTTGTGTGCTACCCAGTTTATTTAGAAGCGATATAGTGGATAATTTTAGGGCATACCTTGAAAACTAACCAGAAAACACCTTGGATCTAGTCGTAAATTGTAGCATGAAAGTGTAATGAAGTAGATGTAGTTTTTGTTGTTTTACACAAGATGAAGAGTATGTCACGTTTTTTGGGTAAAAGAGTATGTCACGTTTTTTGGGTAAAAGAGTATGTCATGTTTTTTGTTAGAGTGTCATGTGGGTTTAGTCGGTAGGCTAAGCAAAAATTTATTTTGTTTTTTTTTTTTTTTTAAGTCTGTTCCATTTCCCTTAAAGTCTTGAACACATGATATTTTATTAATTAATCAAACTTAGAATTAAACAATTGTTGGACCTGTTTTCAAGTGTTACGGCAGAAAATCATCTATTGTCATTACCTGTAAGTTTTATCTAATATTAAACAATCTGTCTTGTTTCTAATTTAAACACAAATGAGTACCAACTACTGGACCCATTTGGTGGTTGGGTCTTAGAACCGATAAGTTTACCGTGTTAACTAAATAAAGGAACTACCTTAGATTTGGTCATGAGTCCGCCACTAAATCCGAGTAGTTAAATTATCTGCCAGTTGTTAATTTTGCATTTAGTTATGTATAGGTTAGAACGTGGGTAAAAAAATGTGTGCCACACACAAATACAATTTCAAGATTAAATGCATAACAAAGCAATGTGTATCATTCACATATTTTATGAACGGAAACATTTTCACCACTATTATGTAGTTTCTAAATTGGGCTTGTAAAACAACATACAAAAAGCATATCATAAGTGAATATATATCAAGACATGATTAAATAGGACTTTTTTTTATTATTATTATCAAGTACATTAAAAGTACTAAACAACTTCACAATGATTCACGAATTAAACTTGTTCCTTCTTGGGCTCGTTACCATTTTCCTCAACACTCATACACTTGTATCTCTTAGCACAATAAACATAGAGTATGAAATCAAACACAGTCAATATCGCAATAAGGAAATAAAATCCTTCCATATGACCATCATTTAAAATCTCCAGTATCCATCCAACTTCATCTCCCTTCGCGGTATTACTCATCACCATATGTACAAGAAGGCTGCTAACATAGTTTCCCAAAGAAATCGACGCCATACATAATGAGCTTCCAAAACTCTTGATCCCATCGGGTGCCTGGCTATTAAAAAATTCCAGCTGCCCAACACACATAAAAACCTCAGATGCACCAACAAGCACATATTGTGGCACTTGCCAAAATATGCTCATAGTGCTTGAATGCTTATCAGGAATTGACTTTTTAGCCTCTCGACCTCAGTGACTCCATTGGCAACCATTGCAAATAGTCCAATGATTAGCCCTACACCCATTCTTTGAAGCTCGGTTAACCCTTTGGGGTTTCCACTTAGTCTTCCGGCTAAGGTGACTAAGAACCTACAGTAAATTAATGTGCACATGAGGACACTTACTATGTCAAATACTGACAAGCTTACCACTGGTAAATGGAAGTTTCCTATGTAAGCGTTCATGGCTGCACCTTGCTCGACGAATACTGATGCCATTTGATTGAAAATGACCGAATATATGACTGTACATAGCCAAATTGGTAACATTCTTATTACACATTTGGCTTCTTTACTTGGCACTGTGCATAATCTCCAATGATTTTGTGGGCAATTTGTATTTGTTAGATTTTCTTTTTCCATTTGGTGATATTTTTTAATGATATGTTTAACAGTTAAACCTATAACAAAGCAATTTGTATCATTAACATATTTTGTAGCATGTTTTATATATGGAAACATTTTCACCACTATTCTGTAGTTTCCAAATTTGGCTTGTAAAACAACATACAAAAAGCATATCATAAGTGAATATATATCAAGACATGATCAAATAGGACATTTTTTTATTATCAAGTTCGCTAAAAGTACTAAACAACTTCAAAATTCTTCACGAATTAAACTTGTTCCTTCTTGGGCTCGGTACCATTTTCCTCAACACTCATACACTTGTACCTCTTAGCACAATAAACATAGAGTACGAAATCAAACACAGTCAATATCGCAATAAGGAAATAAAATCGTTCCATATGACCATCATTTAAATTCTCCGGTATCCATCCAACTTCATCTCCCTTCGCGGTAATACTCATCACCATATGCACGAGAAGGCTGCTAACATAGTTTCCCAAAGAAATCGACGCCATACATAATGAGCTTCCAAAACTCTTGATCCCATCGGGTGCCTGGCTATTAAAAAACTCTAACTGCCCAACATACATAAAAACCTCAGAAGCACCAACAAGCACATATTGCGGCACTTGCCAAAATATGCTCATAGTGCTCGAATGCTTATCAGGAATTGACCGTTTTAGCCTCTCGACCTCAGTGACTCCAGCGGCAACCATTGCAAATAGTCCAATGATTAGCCCTACACCCATTCTTTGAAGCTCTGTTAACCCTTTGGGGTTTCCACTTAGTCTTCCGGCTAAGGGGACTAAGACCCTACGGTAAATTAATGTGCACATGAGAACACTTACTATGTCGAATACTGACATGCTTGCTGCTGGTAAATGGAAGTTTCCTATGTAAGCGTTCATGGCTGCACCTTGCTCGACGAATAATGATGCCATTTGAGTGAAAATGACCGAATATATGATTGTACATAGCCAAATTGGTAACATTCTTATTACACATTTAGCTTCTTCTACTTGTGTCACTGTGCATAATCGCCAATGATTTTGTGGGCCTGATAAGTCTCTCTCGGTGACAATCGCGGCTTTATCTAGGCACCTGAAACATTAAAATTTACAAGTAAATACTCAGTTACTAGTACTTTGATCTAAAACAGGTCAAATTAGTCAACACTAAAAATTGACTGTTTAAACTCGATTTGACTAGCTAGCCAACATTTTAATAGACTTACTTGAACTCCTCGCTATGAAGGATCTTTCGACTCCCTTTAATAGCCGATTCTACACCTTCAACTTCATACAATTGCTTCTCATCATAATCCCTCACCTTATATTTTCGACACGCAGCAACAAACACTTGAGCGACACGGGGCAAAGGATTTCCAGACGGCTTAACATACCGATAATGAAATGAACCGCACAAAAAGGACAACAATGCTACAACCGTGGCACCCATAGACACCCAAAATCCTGTGGTCCAATGACCAATATCTTCATAATACACAAGAATCGTGTTTGAGAACAAAGATCCAATGTTGAGTGCAGCATAAAAGTATGCAAAGAAAGCCCCTTTAGACCCTTTGCCTTTGTATTTTGGGTCTGACTCGTCAAACTGGTCTGCACCAAGAGTGGCTAAAGTTGGCTGGTGCCCGCCATATCCTAATGCAACCATGTATATCGATAAATAGAACAACATTGTTCCCTTTTTTGAGGGCGGTGTGCAGTATTTTACTCCATCCCCACATCCAGCCGGTTTCACTAGAAATTCATAAGATGTTAACGATAATAGCATCAAACCCTACAAAGCACAACACAGTATATGAAATTGTGTTAGAAATCAATAATTTGTATCTAAAATTGTTTTATATAATATCTATAAATCAAATCTGCTAATCAAATTATATTAATTAGACTCATTATTTCCAAAAGCGTAAAGAGTTGTAGTTAGCAATTCAATACATTCCCTTATTCACATTTATATCTGCCATTTTTTTTTTTTTTTTTTAATTTTAAAAGTGTGTAGAACTCGCATAAATGTTTTCGTAGGCTTTAAAGTATACACCTTCAAGTTGCATATTATTTTTTGTGGTGTGTACGCCTAAGAGGCTAAGAGGTTATGCATCTTTTAATTTGTTCAACCTCTTAAGCAGACTATAAGGGTAAAAATACTTACCAAGGCTAAGATACCTTGAAAGACCGCACAAGTGAGATAACGGCCCCAATAAGAATCACTAAGGAAAGCTCCAAGAAGAGAGCACAAATATACGGTTCCAGTCCATTTGCTAACTGTATTAGCAGCGTCCGCATTGCCTTGATCCATGACTCGAGTCAAGAACAAGACCAAGTTGACTCCAACCCCAAAGAATGCAAATGTTGCAAGGGATTGATTTGCTTCAAAAATATAACAAAGTTAAGGATTATTTGAAGTTAAGACATGATCTAATAAATACAAATGTGAATATGCATAGATTTGAAAAAAGATTATGTACCAAGAAGCAAAAATGCTGGACCCCAACCTCCTATGTTTCGTTTTGATTTGGGTTGAACCTCTACTGGTTCTTCCTGCTATAATATGTACATGACACACAGTTATAAGTATTCTATATGCATTATATTAAACTATGTTGTCTACAGTTTATTATTGTTTTCTATCCGTATATTGAAAAACCCTTATAGTACAAAAGGAAAATGGTCGGTTCTTTGGTGTTTCTAGGGACCGGTTTTACAGCCAATATGAGTGAGATAAATCGTGTAACATCAATAATAAAGAGGCATTGACACATGATTAGAACAACCCTCATAGTACTAATCATTATACAGCTTAATACATACAATTAGTCACTGAGGCTGTGAGGCATAGTGTGGTATTAGATGTAGATTCGTACGTGAATATTTGCTTTTCAGACGAAAAAAGTAATTGATTTGGTAAATTGTGTTACATTTTAAAATAAAATCAAAAACGCTATCTAATACAGAGTATGTGCATTTATATAAAATATGATTCAGGTAAATATTTATTGTACATGATAATAGAATTGAGTAATCACAAGAAATTTGGAAATGGAAAATACTAATTTTTCTTTAACAGTGAAAAGGGTTCTTGTTTTTTTTAAATAAAAAACGAATTCAAGTACCAATTTCGATAATTAGAAGCTTAGAGTGCGTTTAATTGTATAAAAAATCCTTCTAATTTTTTATTTCGATTTTGTAGGAAAAGGGGGAGGGTTATTATCCCTAACTAGAAAGTGCTTTAAATTTAGAAAACGCAAGGGGGTGTAGAGAAATAAAAGAAAAACTATAGGAAAAAGTAAATAGCTCTTTTCAAAGTGCTAGTTAAATTTTGAAAAATGAGATTTACATTCTTCTAAAAAAATCTCAAAAGTTTATGACTAAACGGGTTTTCAGCTTTTTCAATTTTTTATGAAAAAAGTTCCTAGAAAAATAGGGTGTTTTTCACCAACTAAACAACCCTTGACATCTTATGCACATTTTAAGTATAAGCTAACATGTATCATGCATACTTAGTACTTAAGAAAATATCAAGTTAAACAGAATAAAACTCTTACAATTACGGTGATCTCCAAGGGGACATTATTTGAAGCCATTGAGACTTTTGATCAAGGATTCCTCTGCAAAAAATTAGTTTCACCAAACTTGTTAGCATATTGAAATATATAAAAATCATAACTCAAAAAGCAATTACACCAAAAAAATCAAGTCTTGTTTAGTTTTATCAAGTGTATTACCTTTTGTGAGAAATATAGTGACTGAGATACATAAAGTTGGTTTGAAGCATGAGAGTTAGGATTACACATAAATCATATTCAGTGATTAGGTATAAATTACCATATTTTATAGTTACCATACACATATAAAGAACATGATGAGTCTTACAAAAATTGAGAAATGAAAATGAAAATCTAATATAATGTAGCCAAATACATTCAATTTAACACTTCTCAAAAACATGTTACACATGACGTAAACGCATTTTTGTTACTGGGTATGTTGTAAAAAATAAATAACCTGCAAAAACATCTTAGTGCAAGATTAAGGTACATTAACTATTGTAAATTTATCTTGTTGTTCACATCTACCTAATTATTACCTTCATTAGCAATAAAAAGAAGCCATTACGTATAACATTAGTATATGTTTAGGTAAAAACATGTACTTTTGTTTGGTCAATTAAATTTTAATCCAACAAATAAGTCCATCATAAATTAAACAAGTTAGGTTATTGCATACACACTTTTAAACATGGACAAATCTTATATTTGTTATAACCTAAAAACAACAATGAGTTATAAAAAAAATTCAAACCTCTTGTGAAACTTTGCGACGAAGAGGACAGGATTGGCTGATTCTGGTGACGGTGAGGAGGTCGTGTCGGTAAATCTAGGAGGAGACTCCGTTGCTGGTGAGATTAGCACTTGACGTCGACTTACAGAAAATTTATAAAAACTTATTGTCATTTACGTTCTAACACAATCAGTAAATCCGATCGTAATGATCGAGTAGAATCTTGTTTCTTCAAAACTTATAACCCAAACATCAAAAACAAACAATAACCCAATAATCTTGACATGACAAAGATCTTAAATATAACTTTATTCAGGTGAAAAATGTTTCAACTTTTGATTGAAAGATGTAAAGTTACTCTATTTAAGGAGATGACAGATTGTATAAAGTGTTAAGTGATGGGATTAACAAGACTTTCACTTAAATAAGATTAAAGTTTCCGTAACAAACTCCTACTAGGACTCCAAATTTATCTCAAAAAGTTATAAACTAGTCTATTTTTAGGAAATATTTCTAACTTAAATCAGTCTTTTGTTTGAAGTTTGAACTCTTCTACGATTCGTGTCTATAAACATGATATAGTTTCTAAAAATAAAATTTTGTTTTTTACACTTAAAGTACTGTTAAAATGCAAAAATAACTTAATAACTTATTGTCTTGCTCTGATAACTTATCTATTTTATGTTTGTCTTTTGTTATAATAACTTATAGAGATAAACTAATTGATAAGTTATTAGAGTTTTATATATTCTTAGTTTGAACTCATTTTCAGTTTCTGTATTTTAATGAGTTTCAAATATGGACCTAAAAATAGGTCTCGTTTACGTAAGTGGTATACACAACACTTAAGCTTTCTCATATTTTTCTTCTTCATACGTTAATGTTAATTTGTTAAAACGTAACACGTGCTATCGTGTGAGAAGAGTCGTGTTCCTACCTCTTGTCATTTTGCTATTTCGATCCACTCGATTTTAATCCAAAACGAAATAAAGGAAATAGCTACTTCAAAGTCATAAGTTACACCAAATTTAGTATATTTCTCGCTTATGGAATTAGTATGGCAAAACATGTGAATGATAGGATTGTAAAGCTTCTATTTCAAGAAAAACTTTAGATTGTTGTTTAATCCCTCACCTGAAAATTCTAGCTGATCGAAAACGAAACTCCTAAAACTTGTTCTTTTATCGGAAGTTGAATTCCATGGTTTTGTCAAATTCAATATTTCATGATTGTTGGCTAGACATCTCGGGTTGTAAGGGGTTGAAGTTCAACAAATATGAAAATGTTAATTTGAGATTAAATAATGTGTCAAATTAAATGACGAGTTGTATTGACACTCAAAGTAAACATGAATGTACCTTCTTTTCGGATAAGAAAAAATTGTTAGAGGTAGCAAAATAGATTGGTCGGTTCACGGGTCTATATGGGTGTGGGTTTGAACGGGTTCGAGTCTAGATGAGTCTTTTAGAAACATGTGTCTAAATTGGTCCGGATCTAGATAGGTTGGGTCAGGTTCTGGGTCTAGATCGGTTTATGGTCATTTTTAATTAATTTATTTTTTTGAATAATATATATATATATATATATATATATATATATATATATATATATATATATATATATATATATATATATATATATATATATATATATATATATGGTAAAGTTAAAATAAAAAGACAAATGTTCGTAAAAAGAATAAAAAGAAATTTTTTTAAAAAAAGTTCTCGAAAAATTCCAAAAAAATTCCACAAGATCGGGTATGTTGGTGCATAAAACTTTTGTGAAAGAAGTTTTTCTAATTTTGAGTTTTTGTACGTTTTTTTTAATGCACAAAAAATGAATTTTAATGCGCAAAAAAAATTTTAATGCACAAAATTTTCAAGTTGTTTTAGTTAGATGCGCAATGTTATTTTGATGAAAAAAGTCAAAAGAAGTTAGGTCCAAAAACGATTTTTTGATGCACAAAAAAGCGATTTAATGCACAAACGTATTTTTTTATAATTTTTTTTCGGATAAAGTATCCACTTTTAGATAAACTTCCTTTACAACTTTTTCATACACCAACATACCGGATCTTGTGGAATTTTTCGAGAACTTTAAAAAAAAAAAAAATCTTTTTATTCTTTTTACGAAAATTTGTCTTTTTATTTGATCTTTACCCTATATATATATATATATATATATATATATATATATATATATATATATATATATATAATTGATCTGCTAGACCGCCTAGACCCGTTAGATAATTATTATGTAATTGCATTTTCTATCAAATAATCAATTATACTTATCTATAATATTTAAGGAGACCCAACTAGACTCGTTCCCTAATAAATATCTATCCAACTAGACTCATGGTTATCTAATGGGTCTCAAATTGGCACCTTCACATCAAAGTTACAATTTTATACTGAGTTTAGTTATAGTGTTCTAGTGAGAAGAATTAATGAAATGAGAAGAGTGAGAAAAAATTATAGCCATAAATTTCAAATAAGAAAAGAGAAATAATAGGAGATGCATCTATTTTTTATGGGTGCATCTAATATTTGTGGTTGTAGTTTCTTCTCATTTTTCTCATCTTAATTATGTTTCTCATTTGATCCTAAGTCATAGTGTTAGACCAGGATAAACAAAGTCAAAACTCTCAACTAGTTGAGTTCCAGCCAACGCTTGCTCGAGTCAAATCTATATTTTATTTTTCAAACACTATCTAATATTTCGTGATACCAAAAAGTTCTTGTACGGATAGTATTTCATATTGCATGAGAAGATCTCCACTTAAATAGTAGTGAGTTAAAGATACCTCTATATAAGATTAAGATAGTTTACCTTTTTTACTTTAGTAATATGCAAGTATATTTTCTAATTATTCACACCGAATTCAACTATTCAGTTCTAGTTTTTGTCAAGTTTGAACTTTACCCGAATCCTCAATCTCATCGTTATCAAACTCGACTCGACTCGACTATCTTACGCCAAAAGAGTACAATAGTACAATAGTTTACCCAAGGCCCAAAGGTTCTTCTTTTGGGCTATACACAAAAACCCATTTATTGTATTCATTTCTTCACAAGCCCAATCCATAAAACCCAATCCCTTCTTTTATCTCCCTCACAAAGTGACACACTGTCACACAGAGATCGACCCTTTAAGCATTGGTGCTTACTGTTGCAATGTAAGTTCACTTGTATAAAGTTTTACTATATAATTTGTGAAATGAGTGTGGATATTTATAAATTATGTTGTACTAGATGGTTTTGTACTTTTGTTGAATTTATGGACTATGCTATGTTTTGGTTAAGTTATGTTACTGTAATGTTGTTATATTACTTTCTCGGTTTTTCGCGCGAAATGTGATACTGCTTATCTGCTTATTTTAGAGCAAGAGGGTTTTTGGTATTGTTTGTTATTTCTACTTGTAGATAAGTTATAAGTACTTATTAACTATTTTAGGATATGCTTGTAAAAGGAAAGTAATTTTTAGTTTCATTTCGAATAGGCACTTTGGACTAAGCATATCTCGGCCTGTTTCTGAAAACAGCCTATTTTGGCCAAAACTAAGCAGAAGCAGTTTAGGTTATCCGAACACTCAAACTGCTTATCTACTTGAATATAAGCAGTTAAGCAGGTGGAAAAAAGCAATCTGAAGCACCCTTTAAATAAGCTCATTACAATGAACATGTAGGTATATGCTTATTTTCGGAGTAGATAAGTAGTTTAAAATAATCAATCTCAAAACCCCTAGAATTAGTGTCAAATGTTGAAGAAATTGGGTTGGAATAATTATTCGAATATCACGAGTTTCTGAAAAGTCATAATACATTCAGCTCCGTATAGTTTTCTTTGTTTTTTCTACTTGAGCAAAAATTCAACTTCAGTTTGTTTTTCTTTGTTAGATTGCATATACTGAAAATGATGGCGATTGGTGCTTCTGCACTGCAAATAACTGCAGCAAGGCCGTCAATGTTTCTTACACAAAGGAGTCTCGGGGTTACTATGGCAAGTTTTGTAAATGAAACCGATAGAATTTTGTCATCTAAACTTACCAGCTCCTCTCATGTGTCGTCGGTGCTAAATGTTAAGCGAAGTTTTACAACTAGTCGTCCAAAGTATGAAAAGTTTGTTACCAAGTCAATGGCTGAAGCTTCGGAAAGCAAGCCTGTATCCCAGCTGTCCATTGATTTGAAAGGTTTGATCCTTATTAAATTCCGAAAGATTTTGCTGTTTGGTTTATAAATAAAATGAACTATTATGTGTAGGTAAAAGAGCGTTTATTGCTGGTGTTGCTGATGACAATGGATATGGTTGGGCTATTGCAAAATCTTTAGCTGCTGCAGGTGCTGAAATTCTTGTTGGAACATGGGTGCCTGTAAGTAATGTAGAAAAGTAGAAATGGCATTTAGCCCGTGTGACCCATAGCTCTTTTACCTAAATAATATTATTTGATCCATATGACCAGTTTAAGAAAATTTGTAGCAGACATTCTAAATTTGTTTGCCGCTAATCGTATCTCTCCTTTTCTGTTTTTGACCTTTTAATGTAGGCCTTAAACATATTTGAAATGAGTCTACGACGAGGGAAATTTGATGGATCACGAGTGTAAGATTTTATCTCAGTTTTAACTTGCTTTTATTAACAAGTGGACTTTATTATAAAGAATAGCTAATCTTTCAGGTTGCCAGATGGTTCTTTGATGGAAATTACTAAAGTTTATCCATTGGATGCTGTCTTTGATAACCCTGACGATGTACCTGAAGATGTAAGTAATATAGATAATTATCGTAACAAACTGTTCAGACCTTCAAGCAGTCCTAAAATTGACTTGTGTCTATGTGACTTTGTGCAGATTAAAGCCAATAAACGTTATGCAGGAGCAAGTAATTGGACAGTGCAGGTGCATACTAGCACTGTTGTCTTCTTTCTATGTGTGTCGTTCTGTTGATGGAGCATAAATTATAAATTTGACACTTTTCCATCTTAGCTGTTTCTATTAACCCATTTGACGTGTATTCAGGAAGTTGCAGAATCAGTAAAGCAAGACTTTGGTAGTATTGATATTTTGGTGCACTCACTTGCCAATGGGCCAGAGGTACGCCGTTCGTGGACTCTATATAGATTATATATATCACATTGATGTACACCATTTGTCTTGTTACTTAGCAATTGCATCGTATGTGATTAGGTGACGAAACCTCTGTTGGAAACATCAAGGAAAGGTTATCTAGCGGCAGTATCTGCATCAAGCTATTCCTATGTTTCTTTGCTCAAGCATTTCCTCCCAATTATGAACCCTGGTTTGTCACTTACCCTTCTTTCCGTCTTCTTGCTACATATTACATATTTCATGATTTTGTGAGTTTCTTTTTGGTATATCTATTCGTGTTATGTTCATAGTTAACATTGGTTAGGGCTTTTGCAGGTGGTTCATCAATCTCTCTTACATATATTGCTTCTGAGAGGATCATTCCTGGGTAAATTCCCTTTTACATTCAATTTTTTGTTATGTATTGTGCTAATACGAGGTGACATTTTCAAACCCGTTTACTTATGAATGGATCAGATAAAAATAGCTACGACAGCCACGGGTTGAATGGGACAACAGTCGTCCAAAGTCTATATTTATGCATAAGACGTTCTAATTCGTTTCCGTAACATTTTAAGCATTTACAATAAAAAAAATTCCTTTAATGATCAGTAACATATTATTTGTTTATATTTTTGGATAAACTGGACCAAAAAACCTTTAAGGTTAAAACCCGACCAGGACCGGTTTGACCCGTACAAAAGTTACTGTGTTTGAATCAAACCCATGTTGACCCTTTACTCAACACGACCATATGCCTATCTTTTCACCTCTGCGTAAATTGTTTGTATTGAATCTTGTACATGTATTGTATATGACACAGGTATGGTGGGGGCATGAGTTCAGCAAAAGCCGCACTTGAGAGTGACACAAGAGTGAGCTCTTAGCACTTCAAGTCTTTTAAAAAAGTATCAAACCTTTATAATTTAAGTATATGACATCAATCTATCATTCTTTTTAGGTGCTTGCTTTCGAAGCAGGAAGAAAAAAGAAAATTAGGGTCAACACTATATCTGCAGGTGATCACATCTCTTCTTCCTTTTTTTTGTTCGGTTATTCTTGCAAGTAAACTGTTTTCCTCGCCTTTATCATCCCGCATCATACCCAAAATGGAATTTCTTTCAGGTCCATTGGGAAGCCGTGCGGCTAAAGCAATTGGCTTCATAGATACAATGATAGACTACTCTTACGCAAATGCCCCTATACAGAAAGAACTATTTGCTGGTAAACTTAGCCCAAAATATAACCAATCTTCGTACTATACTTGCATTGGTACACTTTGCTGAATTTTGTGAAATAAATGAACAGATGAGGTGGGGAACACGGCAGCATTCCTGGCATCACCATTGGCTTCTGCCATTACGGGTGCTCTTATATATGTAGACAATGGACTAAATGCAATGGGTGTGGGAGTTGATAGTCCGTTGTTTAAAGATCTTAACATTCCAACGGAGAAACATTAGCAACATGCAATAGGCAGGTTGGTGTTGAGAATAAAGTTTTGAAGTTCCGGCTAGTAGATTATGCTCTTAGTTGTCTGTAAGATGTTTATGACAACTTGATGTAGAAAGTTGATGTATTGAATGAAATTTGCACAAAGTTGGCCTTAACTTTTGAGCAGTTCAAGTTGTAACTAAAATATATATTCTTGTGTTGATATTTCACCATTTGAGCAGGGGTCTTCTCATATTGCTAGAGATCGGGTACAATGAGGGAGGAGATGATCCCTTGTTTCCGTTTAAAGTAGGCACTAGACATGTTTGCCATCGTTATCTTAGTATGCATGACTTAGCGTTATATCATATGATTACTGTGACTTGATGTCCTATAACGATTTCTCATTGTTTCGATGAACCGATTTTATTTTGTATTATCTATAGTGGTTAACTAATCATTTTTTAACAATTTCAAACAAGATAATCACTTTCAAACAGATTACTTGCCATTAGTTTCACTGCAATTTACCTAAACATTCACTTGGACTAATGTGACTTTAAAAAGAATATGCAGAAACATTAAAAAGAATATAGATTATCCACAAGACAAAAACATCAACAAGCCTATGATGTTAACATAAACTTTCCTTACCAAATATTTATTAATTTCTTCTATCCTCAAATATGAATTTTTTTTTTTTTTTTTTTTTTTTTTTTTTTTTTTGCAATTTTATATTAGACTTTGGCTTGTAGTCACCAAGAATTATTAAACTAGACTCCAAACTTCAACTTTGTCTATAGTAAATCATTTGTTGATAGTTCTTTGTAATCTGACATAATATTAACCATTACCTTTAATTTCGATAGTATCAAATATGAAGCTTGGGGTAACCATAGTGTTCGATTTCTTGGCCGACTGATCCACAAAACCTTAATCCCTCACGACACAGATTCATCGAGTAAAGCTTTACTCAAATAGTCAAATAAGAAAACCAACTGGGCTTAGCTCAGTCGGCCACATGAGGTCTCCTAAGGAGTTTTGGAAGGTTGTTTCCATGAGGTCTCAAGTTCGAGCCTTACTGGATTTTCCTTCTAGGTAAGAATCTGTGTTGGGTTCTGCCCACTCAGAACCGATAGTATTGTACTAAGTTGTCATTCCAAAAAAAAATAGTCAAATGAGAGATTGGTGTGACCTTTAAGTTTGTTTACATGTTCACTTACTATAACCCATCTTTTGGCCACAAGCCACTTTCTATTTAGACCAATGATAAACTTATACAACAAAAAGAAAGCCCACTAGGCCACTAGTATGTACATCAGTATATATATAAAGTACAAAACTATTCATCACCCATTATCTAATCTAACAACATTAGGTCTACTCATCACCCAACCTCTTTCCTATCTAAACACTTCATGTCTTCACACACACACACAAACATAAAAAACATAAACTAGTTTGCCAATTGTAAGATAAACAACTTATAAAACTGAAACATATTATATACTAAAAGTCTAAAACTGTATACAAGATTCTTAAAAACTAAAGATGATGATAACTATGAGCAGATCAAGAACAAGAATCTTGTAGCTTTGTTGGTCACCTTTTTTTTCATATTGGCTGATTGTCAAGTAAAGGTAATAAAGCTTTGACCTTTAACCTTTTTACTGTATTGGGTGATTGTTATTATCATGTTTTTAAGGATTTAATGATTTGTAGATGATATTTTAAGAATCTTGTTTTGTGGGGTATTGTTTATTTAATGTTTTTGTTATGTAATCCTATAGTTTCTACATGTTTGAGGGTGATAAGTTGTTGTTTGTTAGTGTGTTGAATATACATGTTACATGTAGGGATCTTGATATTGAAATAGTTTAAGGATTATTGAAATTTGGTTGGTTTTTTATCATTTCATGTTTGCTCAGGTTTAGATCTATGAATAAGGTGATAGATCTGAAACAAACTGGTATGTGTATATGGTTACTGATTTATCAGATGACATAAGTTTTCTTAATCATACTAGAAAGTTATATGTCACATATTTGTTTCTGATTATGGTTGTCATGTGCTGTGGTTGTGAACTGTCTGATTATGGTTGTCATGTGCTGTGGTTGTGAACTGTGCGCACGCATAATCATCAATACACCTTAAATAGTTAATCCCACTCGAAAACTGTATGTTACATATTTGTTTCTGCATATGTTTTTCATATATGTGTGTGTGTGCCGGAATCATCAATAGGCTTTAACTCCTACTCGTAAGACTACATGTTATGTGTTTGTTTCTGATGATGGTTTTCGTGTATGCGTTTGCTTCTGATGATGGTTTTCGAGTATGCGCATTATTATCAACAGTCCTGAAATCTACTAGAAAACTAGTGTTACACAATAAATCAATAGGCCTTAAATTCTCCCAGAAAACTATGTGTTACATATTTGTTTCTAATTATGGTTTTCAGTTACCTTATATGCGTGCAGAATCATTGATAGGCCATGAATCCTACTCGTAT
>JARVZY010007319.1:0-23658 GCA_030686995.1 Artemisia argyi | reverse complement strand
CTCGTATTGGAGATATTTAAAAACCAGCTTAGTCATAATAAACATTTCAAGCCACTTGGTGTGTTTCATAAAAACAAACCGATCAAATCATTCCTTTGATACGTTCATTTCATAGGTTTCATGAAAAACAAAAAACATGTTAGAGGGAATAAGAAATGGAAATAAATAATAGAAAGTGTGTTGGTAGAGGATCAGACGTGGGGAGCACGACCCATGCAAGTACACAATACAATAACAAGTCAAAAATGACTTTGTATCTTTGCCTAATTATGCTCTTCCACACATCGTAAACATACCTTAATGGCTTAATTAACCAGTTAACCACCTAACCAAAAATGTTGTATATTTTTAAATCTAGTAAAATATTTTAGTTATTGTTGACATGTTCTAAAGCTAATTAAGTGCAATGATATGAAATTGTAGCAACTAGTTTATAATGTCGAAACAAATAAAGCATGTTTTATTTATAGGATTTTATAATTTGTTCTACAGCGGTGCTTGTTTAAAAGCATTGGATAAACTAAATTATTCTCTAAAATATAATTATTTTTAAATAAAACAAAGTTAATCATGGTAATTAGAAAAGAATTAGGAAATTATGAATGTAAACTACATTAAAACATGATAACTTAAGTTTATTAATTGTATAGCAAATGTCATGGTGTTACAAGTTAGAAAAAGTCTTTATTTATACTCCTTAACTAAACTTTTTTGTGACTAAATGTCTATAGTTAGTACATTTTTCGGCGATCAATTTTCTCGATTAATTGCACACTTTGCTTGACAATAACCTTAAGGTGAGTAAATATTTAGTTACGTTGTGGTAATGAAAATTGAGATAAAGGTGATGGTACATTTGCACCTATGATGATCAATTAAGCAGGGAACTCAGTGATGGGTGAAGAACGAAAGATAGAAATATACTGATTGTTATTTTAGAAATTGGATGAGATCAACAAGTTAAAAATCTGTAACATGCTATCAACGGCGGAGCTTGAAAGATTTTTGTGGGAGGGCGAAAAGAATTCAATGTGTTCTATGGGAGGGTTAAATTTGAAAAACAAATTTTTTACACATGAAAAACAAGTAATTGTACAATAGTGGTTCAAAGTTTAGGGGGTCACAACCTTCCTTTACCCCTTCATAGCAACTTTGCCCCTTCATAGCTCCGCCCATGCATACTATCAAGACATGCGTAAAATGGATGTCATGAGTTCAAATCATGTTCTAATGTATATATACATACATACTTTTCTGTGATGTGGTCTTTTACGGTTTCAACATGACCAACGATTTTCTATGTTAGCGGTGCATAACATAACAATTAGTGGATCCAGAAATCTGTCAAAGGATGTGCTCTTTTTATTTATTAAGAAAAAGTGGAAAATGTACGCTCTTCGTGTTAAATTTATAACTATTGTAAAAAAATATATACAAATATTCACGCTATCGTTGGAGCTTAAAGGCTATGTTGTGTTTGATGAGGGGCTTGAGCTTTTAAATAAGGCAGTTTATAAAATATTTGTTTGTTATATAAGCTTATAGAAGTTTTTATAAGTCATAAGCTTTCACAAGTCCAAGTCAGTTGAAACGGGCTTGTAAGGGCTTATAGTTAGTCAAATTACTTAAATACACTTTAAAATATAATGGATTATCACGCAAAAGCTGAAATTGTGTATGGATTTAATTTGATGTATTTTCATATGATTTTACATTAATAAGTTTCAGTTCCAACTATTTCGCCACAACTTTATAAAGATATAATATCGAGCTTACAACTTAACATAATTAAGTTGCAACTCCAACCCGATTCCAACACTCTAACTCATTTCGCTAAACATAACTATGTATGTACGTACGCTGCATCAAGTATGTTCGCACTTGTAGATAATGTAAAAACGATGCTTGGATAACATTACAAATTATTAATGTAAATGATTTAGCATATGATTGTGAATTTAGATGGATAATTTTTATTAATGTGCAATATCATTTATATATATTTTGTTTGAACATTTATTAATCTTTCTAAATTCATCAATTTAATAAAAACTCAGGAAATACTAACCATCCTCCATAATTGTCGCTCGTCTTCCCCACTTCCATATTCCATAACGTTCATCTCATCACATCTCTTCTTTCTCTCCCCGCCATTTTCTTCTCATTCCCATATTTTTCCTCCAAATTTCACAATCCCATCACAAAAAAATGACAGATCAAGATCAACCACCACCACCTGATAGTAACACCAACAACGAAACCACAAAACTCGAAACCAACGAGCCCGAAAATGAACCATCCACCCTCGCGTCCCAAGACAATAAACTCTACGATACAATTGATCAATTCATTTCCATGCTAGGTTCCAATGATCATCAACCAGACTCTTGTTCTCCTCCTGAGATAATCGACTCTGTCAAAAACTACGCTGATCTTTACGACGTAAAGATCGTCGAATACAAATCTGGCTCCAAGAAATGGATCCATCTGGAGGAAAATGAATCTGATTCGTTTATCGAATCTGTTGACAGGACTGCTAAGCTTTTGAAATCGCTGTCCACGTTTCATGCAGATGAGAATTACGCCGTTTTGATTAACCGAGTTAGCGGTATTCAGCAGCGCGCTATGTCGTTTATGGAGGTCGAGTTTAAGTCGATTCTGGATGATTTTACGACGTCGTTTGATCGTGATCAGAAGAGTAAATTGGACGAAGCGAAAAGTAAGGAATTGTCCGTGTCGTTAAGTAATGTTAAGGAAACGGTGGATGATGACAAAAAGGAGACGGCTGATGACGAAACGGAGGTTGAAAAAGAGAAGGATGATTTTTTAGGTTATTCGGATGAGATGATATCGAATTTGAAGAAATTGGCGAAAGGTTTGATAGAAGGTGGACATGAGACGGAGTGTAGCGAATTGTATTTTTTCGTGAGAAGGAATGCAATGGAACAGAATTTGAAGGTTGTTAGTTTTGAAAAGTTTTCGATTGATGAGATGCAGAAGATGCAATGGGATCCTGTCGAGAAAGAGGTGACGTCGTGGATGAAGATGTTTAAAAACTTTTGTGGATCGCTTTTGCCTAGCGAGAGGAAGCTTGTTGATGCTGTGTTTTGTGACAGGGTCACAATTTCGGATAATTTGTTTGGGAATTTGACGCGAATTGTGTTGTTTTATTTTTTAAGTTTTGCAGAAGCTGTTATGATGACGAAACGTTCTGCTGAGAAACTGTTTAAGTTTCTAGATATTTATGAGACGTTGCGAGATAGTATTCCTGAGGTTGAGAAATTGTTATCTGAGGAATGGCTGCCTCAGCTTAAATCCTCGGTTTCGTTAATAAGTAATATGTTAGGAGAGGCTATTTACAATATTTTTATAGAGCTTGAGAATTCGATTAGAGCTGATACAGCTAAGACGCCTGTTCCTGGTGGAGCGGTACATCCTTTAACTCGTTACACTATGAATTATTTGAAATATGCGTGTGAGTATAGTAACACGTTGGAGCAAGTTTTTAAACAACACAAAAAGATGGATCGAGCTGATTCAGCTACAGGGTCTGAAAGCGATCCAAGTCCTCAAGAACAAGCACAAAATCAAGGGAATCAGGGGGCACAAGGGTCACCGTTTCAGTCACAATTAGCTAAAATAATGGACCTGTTGGACACGAATTTGGAAGCAAAATCGAGACTCTACAGAGATCAATCGTTGAGTTTGATATTCATGATGAATAACGGGCGTTACATATTGCAGAAGACAAAGGGGACAGGTGAAATGAGGAGCTTGATGGGTGACCCGTGGGTGAGAAAAAGGTCCTCGGATTTAAGGAGCTACCACACGAACTACAAGCGTGAAACATGGACAAAATTGTTGCAATGTTTGAGTCACGAGGGACTGAGTGCAAATGGGAAGGTTATGAAACCAGTGCTAAAAGAAAGGTTCAAGAGTTTCAATGCCATGTTTGATGAAATACACAGAACACAAACTACATGGGTTGTGAGCGATGAGCAGCTTCAGTCGGAGCTCAGGGTGTCAATATCGGCAATAGTGATTCCAGCTTATCGGTCGTTTATGGGGAGGTTCAGTCAGGTGTTTACTCCAGGAAGGCAAACAGAGAAGTATATTAAGTATCAGCCGGAAGATATAGAAACATGTATTGAAGAGCTGTTTGATGGGACGACGTCTCAGCAAAGCAAGAAGAGATGATAACGTACATAACGCTTTATGAACGAACGAATGAATGAATCAAGAAATATGTAAAGAAGCTGCTATGCTAATTCATGAGGTTTTTTGTGTTTCACCAAGAAACATGTTATTCTTTCTTTGTGTAATCATCATATCTTTCTATTTGGTTTTTAATGTAATTCTGGTTAATCCACTTCAGTTCTCTTTATCTATTTATATGTGTCGTACTATTACGATAGGCTCTTTCTTTCTCTTGATAAATAACATTATTGTTGTTTCGTGCTACACTTTTGTCGCTTGAATTTAAAACCAAACAGTAACTTCTTTTCTTTGCTGTTGCGGAATTTCTTGTTGCAATATGAATCCAAGGTTTCCTACACTTGTTGAGCTATAGGATGATAGCATTGCTAGGAAGAACAATCATGGTGTATGAGCATATTGGACGATGACCAAATGCTTTACAAATCAATGTTTTAAAACCCGGGTTGACCCGTTAAAAGCACAAATTTCTCACTTTCCCATCCAACTATATACCATCTTTAAACATAATATTCAACTAAGTCACCATCACACAATGCAATCAACAAGTTCATTAGCTAAGCAAATAAGCAAAGCACTAATCACAGCTTCGAACCAATCGAATCCACCTCGAACATGGACACCTTTACTCGAACAAACACTCCATTCGCTCCATGTTCGCAGCTCGCTTAACTCGCAGCTCGTTTCGCGAGTTATCGACCCTTTTCTCATCACTCACCATTCACTCGCACTCGGTTTCTTTAACTGGGCACAACAACAGCCTGGTTTCACTCACTCTTCACTCTCATATCATTCCATATTTAAATCACTGTCACTTTCCCGCCAATATAATGCACTTGATAAACTTATGAAGGAAGTTAAGACTAATAGGGTTGAGCTTAGTGGGGAGGTTTATCGTCATGTTATCGTGTCTCATTTAGTGGGACGGAGGGTTTTGAATGCGTTTTGGGTGTTTCGTGACGTTGGTGAGTTGGTTTGTGATGTTGGTCATGATGTTTGTAACTCGTTGCTTGCGAGTTTGAGTGCTTTTGGGCATGTGGGGTATGGATATCAGGTGTTTGATGAAATGCTTGCTAAAGGTGTTCGGGTTAGTACGCTTGGGTTTGGTGTGTTTTTGTGGAGGTGGTGTGGAAGTGTTGAGTTGGATAAAGTTTTGAGCTTGGTGGATGAGGTTAAGAGGCGAGATTGGGACGTGAATGGGTCGGTTGTTGCGCTTTTGGTTGTTCATGGATTGTGTTCTGCGAATAGAGTGGATGATGCTATGCATATGTTGGATTTGTTGAGGAAAAGGGGTTGGAAGCCGGATTTTATGGCGTATAGAGTTGTTGCGGAAGCGTTAAGAGGGATTGGGAATGTGGTTGCTGTCGAGAGAGTGTTGAAGATGAAGAGAAAGCTTGGAGTTGCACCGAGAGCAAGTGATTATAAAGATTTTATAAATCAGTTGGTTTCAGAGAGACTAATTAGTGAAGCTAAAGATTTGGGTGAAGTTATTGTGAACGGTGATTTTCCGATTGAGGATGATGTTCTCAATGCACTAATAGGATCCGTATCGACAAATGACCCTTTTTCTGCCTTAAAGTTCTTTAAATTCTTGGTTGCTAAAGAAAGATTTCCCACCCTTCTTACATTAAGCAATTTGAGTAGAAATTTGTGTAAGCATGGAAATCACGATGAATTATTAGAAGTTTTCAAGATTTTATCTGCCAAAGAGTATTTTATCGATATCGAGAGATATAATGTAATGATTTCATTCCTTTGCAAGGCAGGGAAAGTGAAAGAAGCTTATGAGGTACTTCAAGAGATGAAGAGAAAAGGGCTGGGTCCGGATTTATCAAGTTATAATTATGTTATGGAGGCTTGTTGTAGAGAAGATATGATCCGTCCTGCTAAACGATTGTGGGATGAGATGTTTGCCAATGGATGTGAAGCTGATTTGAAGACTTACAACATTCTGATCACAAAGTTTTCAGAAATAGGCCACGTGAAAGAGGCTCACAGGCTATTTTGCCACATGTTGGAGAGGGGGATTGAACCCGACGAAACCATATACGTCGTTCTACTTAAAGGCCTTTGTCAAAATAACGAGCTTGAAACTGCTCTTGAAGTATTCAAAAAGTGCTTTGAACGAGACGCAGAGATTGCACAGACTATATTGGGAAAATTCATCCGTTATTTATGCAAAGAAGGTATAATTTGCATTAAGCTTATGTAGTTTTGAACTAATTACAATTAACAAATTGGGTAGGAGGACGGGTTGTCGGGTTGACTGGCATGTCAATACGGGCTGGTGTCAAAGTGGGTAGTTTTTTATGGGTTGAGTCAATGGGTCGATCTGCAATCACTCTATTTTGTCCCTTGTAAAAGAGGTTATAAATAATTAATTAATGTACTAAAAATGTTTATAAGAATTATGTTGTCACCATAATAAGTTATTTGTTATAAGCCAATTTAGGAGATTTTACACACAAAAGATACTCGCTGAATGACTTCTAAGCTGATTCGACCCATTAGACTTGTTTGTTGTTAGCTATTCTTTTATTTTACATGCTGGATCATTAGATATAAAACATAACTCAAATCATATCATGTATAGATGAACCAGTCAAAACTGAGACTTTTTAACTAATCATGTCCTTGCAGGTCAATTTATTGCTGCTTCAAACGTGGTTCTTGATTACACATCTACTATTGGAAATTCAGAGTCAAGCATGATTTTGCTAGAACTTCTTGTTGATGCTGGTGAGGTTCCTGTTGCCATTGAACACGTGAAGAAGGTTGGGGAAATTTCACCTCCGATGCTGCAGGAGCTTCATGCCGAGTTTTTGTCTTCGCTTTCATCTTCGTTAAAACAGCGACCAATGTTGGAGTTCATTCAAGTGATTCAGGCCCTCCAACGTAATCTGTAGATATTGCGTATCATATGTTGCTGTTTAGTCAAGATATATTGATAATGGTTCTTTTTCATATGTTATGATAGTCTTATATATATAGAAATGTATTTCCATCACTGTTGTTTATTTCTTTTAGTGATCTTTTGGGGTCAGTTAGAGGGTCTTAAATATACGAATAGACATTGCGTATGCCTGATGCCTCCAGTATGATAATTTTGTAGGCCCCAAGTGGATAAACTCCCATGATCAAGGTCTTACTTGGTTGTTGGTGGGTTTGCTTGCTCCTGGCAAGAAACATAAAATGATAAAAGCACAGGCCAGATAAAAGCACAGGCCTGCTCACTGCTCCATAAGGTAGTGACATGAGGTGGTAGAATAAGCGATTTGGGTACTCATCAAAAGCGCTAATTGTTGGTCGGGGACTGATTGGAGAATCATCAGCCGTCACTTTCGTTATCGTATTTTTAAGTGGTAACAAGTTGTCTAGCATTGTTCTATGTATAAACGAAACTCCAGAAAAAAGATTATACCTTTTCTTATGTATCTAATTTAACTTGTGCAGAATCGATGGTAGCTTCTGTGTTACACCCCAAAACCAAAAAGTTATTGATTATTATATGTTTGACTCACTTAAGTTTGAAAGTATATGAGTAGAATGACATGTGATTAGTTAGTCATGAATATAGCGTGGAAAGTAAAAAACCGAGAATCAAATGGTAGAGTCAAAGTAACTTAATTTATGACAAACAAAACGGAAACAACCGAATTACAATGTTTTGGCATCAAGATCAGAAAGCCTGGTGAGATGGGAGATACCCTTTATATGCTCAATCATGGGGTACGCACATTGATCACAAGGTTAACAATGTCTTATGAGAGTTGGCTCCTCAGGGCTACATTCTCAGTTCCTCCATAAGTGATTATCATTTTTCTGTGATTATATATATGATTATCAGCATTGTCGGTCCCATAGCATTTACCTAGTTACATTAACTGGTGTAATAAGATGACCTTATATCTAAAGCACCATGTTCCCCTAGCATCATAATTTTCTTACATGTTCCTTGCTTATTTTTAAACTTTCTTTCCCCCTTATAAACTGTATACTCACATCATCCTAAACGAATTGGGTTTGACACATAGTTTATTCTATACCTATTGCACTGTTGATATCCTACCATCATATCTGTATGCATGCATCTTTATTTGTAAGTTCAAACATGCATGTCTGGGGGAGGGCCTTGACCATGCAGTTATAACTTATAACCAGCCAGTTCATATCTATTGGCAAAATTCCAGCACAAGTGAATGGGTTGGGGTATTTTGGAAGAGCTCAAGGCCCATCATGCTACATTGACTCATTGAGGGATTGTATTGAGCATCTTTCAGCTGTTAAATCACCAAGAATTGTTCTTGTTTATTAACACCAAACCTATGTGTAGTTTTTCACATTTTAGGCAGCTTTTGAAAGAAGCTGGATTAAGCCCATAATGAGCTTAATGAATGTTTTATTCAGTTTCGAGGAAATTTTCTTGGTAATTAGTGAATTCAGGGATTATATATGCATGCACATTGATTAAATTGAGGAGCCAAAAGTTTTAGGTCATGCGGGTTGGGTAATGGGTCAAAATGGGTTCGGGTTGAAATGTGTCGATCAAAGTGTTCGCTCTTGGTTGAATGTGACACTCCCAGTGGACATGTTGACAGAAGTCTACAATAGAATATGTTTATGTATGAGTTAGGCGGTCAGGTTGTGAGGTTGACCGCAAACATTTGTTTTTTCTTTAAATAAAACAATTGAAGAAGTTTCTTTTTTTAGAAATAGAATTCAAGCGACTCTTAAGTATTAGAATCGTTCCCCCTTTTACTATCTTTAATATATTTGATCCATCTAGTCTGTTTGAGATTAAGCACTACCCAAGCTGACCCATTCACAAGTCAATGGTTTGAAACTGACACATCCAGTGAAACTATGATATTGTTAACAGTGTTCTATACCACTTAACTGCTCAACCAAGCACCTAATGTCTGATCAATTAAGCGGGATTAGACAAATGCATTAAGTATAAAGATACACTTGATAAATAATACACTTATCAACAGAAAATAAATTATTTAGTTTATCAGGTAGTGCATGAAATCTATACTGAACACGAGTTATCAGTAGGTTTTAAGCATGTTGTGACAACTTATAGTTTCTGTGTTACTCATTTAAACATTGCTTTCCTATTTTCATGTTCTCAGGTTGCACATATGCAATCAGAAAAGTCTGATAATTTCTGTAGGCAATTGCTAAATCCCACTGGCACCGCTAACGCTTCCAAAGGAGAACAATCTGCATCAGTAATGTGCACACAACAGATTCCCGTCTATAACCTTTCCAATGGAAATAATAATTTTGCTGCTGCAATGGCTGCAAAGCTCACTGCCTGATCCCCCCCAATTCATGCACACTACTGATGGGCCTTTGCCTGGCTATCCCACTATCTGCCAATCAACAGCGGTGGGTTGTCCTTTGTTTAAACAATAGAATGATTAGAAACCCTTTGTAGCATGCTACCATAGAATTGTGTGTTTGTTGTTCTATGGTTAGCCCAAAGTAGATGTGATATGATAATTATAATTATTTGACAACAAATTCTTGCTATTAGATTTTACAGTGTGGTTATATCGTTGATGTTCTAAAGTCAATATGATAACCTTACTAAGCCTAAAAACAATATACAACATATGAAACGACTACGATATGCTCTTGGTTTAGCCATTTTCGTTATTACTTTCCGAGACTCATAAACGTAAAACGTCTCATATATGGTCAGACTTTACACTATTGAACTTTAAACTAAAGATGAATTCAAGCATGTATTAGCATGTTTTAGTACCATCATGGGCTCTACTATACTTTGAAAAAGCTTTCAAACCCATGTACTATATTGATATTTTTACCCATGTTTGAAACTAAATGCGGTTTAAACACTAAAGTAATAATAATTAATGTAATTAAAAGGTGTGGTGAAAAGAGAGCATGGTGTGTTAAACTTTTTACCCGTGACATGAGAAGCCAAGTATACAGATTTAAACTAAAAGACAAAGGAAAATAAGTAAAACCATACTTTTTGACCACCGCCAGCCAAAGACATTGTTACTTTTTGCAACTTACATGTGTTTAGCACACTACCAAAATACAAAAATAAAAACAAAAATACAGTTTGACCACAAAACCTGGTTTTTACTATATAATAACTAAACATAACCCACCATTGACTAAAAACTAGAACACAAAACAAAACCCACCAGTGACTAAAAACTAGAAGAAAAACCAAATGTTCAAAATTCAAATGCTATGTTTATAATTACCAATATAGATGAATTTAATCTGCGCAAAGTTTGTTAATAGCTAATTAATTATCTAATCTTTTATATAATACAACAAAACCCTTATTGGGAATTTTCCATTTCAAAAAAATGCATTCATACTTTATTTAGTAACAATTTTTTTTTTTAAATTATTTTTTTATTAGGTAATATTTTATATTTATCAATAACACAAGTAGAAGATAAATACAAAAAATATAGATAAGATGCAATTAATAATATGATTAAATTTTTTAAATAATTATCTTTAATAATAAAAAAAAACTATAATTAAACATCATAAATCAAACAAAAATAAAGATTAAATTATTTGTTTTTTAATAAATAAAAATATATGATTTAAAATTTTTTTAAAAAACCCGCGCATGCGCAGGCATTATAACTAGTCATGAATATAATGTGTTTGTGTCAAACTATGAGTATGGTCGTATCGACACTCTCTCAATCTTATCCAAAACAAAAGATAGGATCAACCATTGGAGTTGGACACCTATGACTTCTTAGTAGATGAATAGTCATGAGGAAATTAACATGAATGGCCAAGGGAAATTTGAAACTTTCAAGCCAACAAAGGGCCTAAGTTACTGAATCTAATCGACAACACTTGGCTGCAACTGCTTTAATCCACCAAGAAGCTGGTCTAGTGGCCTGGCATATTGATATCTTCACAAGAGTAGCTTTCAGTATTAAACCTCACTAAATACATATCTTGGTGTGCCATGAAAGCTGTCGGGACATGATAACAGGAATACCACACTCAAGCCGCGTACATCTGATTCGCCCTCTTCAAACGACGTGAATAAAGGAAACTTTATCCATTTACACGTTTATTGTTGTGTTTGCTTTAAACGTAGATATTAAGAGTGACATTTGACTTTTATAGGAATAAGTATAATGCAACTATTGTTACTATATTTTCAACTAATACTTTTATGTTCATAACCTGTCTCTAACAGGATGCAACGTATTTCTTTCATTAAGTCGTCTCAGTACATGTCATGAAAGAAACATCATGTAGTGAGTTGAACTTACCCAATCAACTTTAATCTTTTATATAATAAAAAAATTACATCATTTCGGAGTGTTTTTGAAAATCCCTTCTCATTGAAAAAAAATTGGACCAATAGCAAAACTCAATTTTGCCACGTAAGCGAAATCGAGCAATGTGATTGGTCAATAAAAAGTCAAAATTAAATTGATTTTGGTCAAATTTAATAAATTTGGTGAAAAAATTTGGTTAAGAAATAAAATGCATAAAAATATAGGTGTCAAATTTATGAAAACAAAAACTTAAAAAAAGATGAGGTAATTAATAAAACTTTAGTGATTGAATTTTAAAATTATTTATATAGAGTAAAGTGTAAAATTACAAGTTTTCATATTTTTTAATAACTTTATAAAAAAACAAAATAACCCTTACACTTTATAGAGTTTATACCCCCTATTCTTTATAATAGTAACTTTAAAATTACATGAGACTTTCATCCATTAATACAAAATGTGGTAAATATGCGAATTAGTTTTAATATACGTTAAATATTTTTTTAAACAAATGTTAGTTTTAAACTTTCATCCATTAGAATATTTTTTTTAAACAAGGACTCATTTGGTAAATATGTGAATTAGTTTTAATATATGGTAAATATTTTTTTAAGCAAATGTTAGTTTTAAACTTTCATCCATTAGAATATTAAAAAAAAAAAAAAAAAAAAAAAAAAAAAAAAAAAAAAGAATCATGTTACTATTTAAAAGTTTAATTTATACGTACATGGGTTTGAAATACGGCTAAATTATTAGTAACGAGAATATAAATATCAAATGGTAACCACGATACTGTGATATGAAAATAAATATACACGATTCTACTTATAACAACGACTCATGAAATTGTTATTTAAAATTTATATATGGATATCCATAAAAACATTTTAAAAACTTTACGGAGCATATTTTAACTTCATCAACGCTTATTATGTGCTACTAAATTCACACATTTTATAGAACATGGTATCAATAGTTAAAGTTAAACAACAAAATCAACCTCAACCTCAACATGTCTGTCAGTTAAAAACGTTATACAAAGCTAATTATTAAAAAAAAAAAAACAAACACTTGGGTTAGAGTCATTGTTTAATATAGGAGGTGTTTTTCTTAAATTATATTAAAAAAATGCACGCATCACAATTCTTATTTGAAAACAATCACCTGCTAAAATTTTTTTTTTAAAAAAAAACGTATGTGTTTTCCTTAACTTTATTCATTGACGTGATGTTTTATTAAAAAAAAATGTAATAGTTGGCCATTGTAAACGAATTAAAAGTATGTACATAAGAATTATTAAACAAGAATATATAGTTTTAATCAGGTTATTACGTTACTATATTGCGATAGTGATATTGAGTTGGTAATCACAGATGTGAGATACAACCATTATTCTATACTTATAATTTATGTGTAAACCTCTTTTTGCTTCTGAATAGAATCCGAAAGAGACCTCAACAGAACTTTGGCTTATGCCTTATCTAGCTGATAGTATTTAGTAACTTTTTTTTATGGTTTAACTTTTTTGTTATACACACTAACTTTTTGTAACTACTTGTTATGTTTTGTTGAAAAGTTCTACACTTAATATTTGTATTTTTACTATAAACACGCTAAGCTATAATAGAATTAGTTGTGAGTTCAGGGGTTTTTCACTAGGCTTCTAAAAAAAAGCTTATAGCTTTATCACACACTTATTGTGTTATGGTAATTGAATAAGCCAATAAGCACCTTTAAAAAGTATAACCAAACACCCCTTTAGTTCTAATATGAAGTTTTTTTATTTGATGTTATGACTAACTTTATTGTTATCCTCGCTATAATGCAACACATTAGTGATTTTTGCAGTTTTATTATCTTATCGCACAAACTAAAGTGTAATGCAATTTGTTGTGTGCGTTTTTTAGAGGAGGATTAAGTATCAACACTTGATTGTCGTGGAATGATTTTCTACGCCTGCTCAAGCTATGAATGTATAATTTAGTTGAGTTGCTGATTTAGATAATACATGAATGTATTTTAATGTACCAAAGATGTGTTTTAGTGCCAATATAGGGAATTTTATGGTTCTTTTCGGAGTGTAATTTATCTTTGAATGAGTTAATGAAATTTAGCAGGTGTTTATTATCATTGATAACACTATAAGTGTCAACAAACGGTCTAAAATATAGGTGTCTTTTACCTTGATGATTTAGACCAATTGTAAAGAAAGTTGTATTAAAGTGAAAGGTCGGTAAGGATTCAAACAATCCTAAAAGACTTGCGAATATACTTTTTGTCATTTTTTCATGCATTTATAATTTACTTATACAAGTAATAATAATTTCCTTATATAGTTCGGGCTTAGAGAAAAATTATTCTTATACATTATACATAAACGTAAGATTAAACTTGAGTTCTACCCATTACATATTTTTTCGTTTCTCCTTATGTAATAAAGAATCTATAGTGTAAGCATCTATGTTAATTTGGTAATTTTATGGTCAAACATGAGAAGTAAATAACACAAACTTATGAAAATACAACTTTCCAAACAAAAAGGTACATTAGTAAAAATGATGTGATGGTTATTCATAATTAAGGAAATGAATCAATCTTCAAACCTATCTAAATATGCTACATATTTTATCGAAAATATAAGTAAAAGAAATAGCACAATTACAAAACACATCGTAAATTGATAGCACGGGTTTGCAAAACTAAAAGCATATATTACTAACAACTCACGCAAGTCAAGTATTATCATGTGATATTACTTGAATAATAAAGTATAATTTTTAATTCAAAAGCATTCTCCTAAAATAATAGGTAGGTTATAACATATACATATATTTTTAGTCCACCAAGTAAAATCATTTGAAACATGTTAAGTGGTTCATTTATTAATCGATAATAATACATAATTAAAACGAAATTTTAAAAACCCTGTGCGTGCACAGGTATTATAACTAGTATATAATCTAAACCGGATCTCAAAATATGTGTAATTTTCCTTTCTTGCAACTTGGAAACTCATGTCCATATAAGTTTTATATGTGGACACATTCACGAAATTTGCTTGCTTAAGTGTTTGTTTCAATCTTGTCACACCAACACAAGTTCACTTACTTGCCGATATGAAAAATTGTGTATGAGCATAAACTAATACACTTTCTTTCCTTCGGGTTCAATTTAGAACCTTTTGTTTGTGAAGAAAAAACCGAACACATTACTACATTAGTAACCGGTATCAAAACTTATCACACAAGTCATCCCTATCTTCAGTGCAATAAGTTAGGCTGGGCGCAATAATGAAGGTCAACTACTAGGTCACCCATGGTCGTGTAGGTCGGCCTTGTTGTGCAAAGTGGGTCGTCCAAGGTCGAGGGGTAGTTTTTTTTGGTTTAGGTTGTCTGCACGATCGATTTGTATATGTTTTGTGTGTGTGTGAAACTGTGAATTAAAAAAAAAAATGTAGTGTATGTTTTTCATAGTGTAGATTGTCTTATTGTGTCAAAAAGTCATCTGTCAGTCTCCGGAGATAAAAAGCTAATATAGCAGGTAAAATGAAGGTCTCTCATGGTCACTAGTTTGCTTAGCCTTATTACAAGATTTTTTTTATATGACACAATGTATCCTAAAGCTTTTTCTGTATTATTTGTATGTTATGATAGATTTGACGTGAGGGAGAAAATGCTTAACTCGAGTCTCTATAAAAAAAAAAACTATACCATGATTTGACATCTCTACCTTCCATCGAAGATGAACCATGTGATATTTTCAAAGGGATGCATTAACCGCACCCTCCCTATGAGAGGTCCACCTATTTTAATAAAAAGTACAAGCATTAAAGCAGACAGTACAAGCGGCGGCAGCAGTGTCGGTCAACACACCCTCTCTACAGGGAGGGTGTGGTTAACTCATGCCTTTCCAAAGTCTTAAGAAGTAAGAACATCTAGTGCATTGCGTTAAAATAAGTGTATTAGTTTTAATGCAAGTAAATAAAAGGATGTAAGTGTGTAAAAATAAAGAATATGTTTAGTTAATAAAGGAAAGAAAGAGCAGTCAACGGGGAACAAAAGGTAATGGAGCAGGAAACAAAAGCTGAGAAAGGAGTGTGGTGATGTCTGCCTTATTTTTACACAAATACGGTACTAAATACACGTACTACCTAAATTGCCCATTGCATTTCCTTTATCAAAAGCTGTCTCTTGTCTCCCTCTTTACTGCTCATTGCACGTAATACTGTAAATTTTCTTTTTCTTATGACATAATCAAAATGATAACAGATAGGTCTAGAGCTTTGCTCATCATCCGATATAACATTTTGATATGGAATCTAAGATCATTTCTCTCTAGTTTATTCTAAGACTAGCCGCACTAGTAACCCTTAACGATCATCATTTTTCCTACCATCTCAACTTTCTCTCTCTGTGACCTACAACTGAACTTTTAGACACAGTAAAATGACCTACATTACAAAAAAACATATCACACAAAAATACATTTTAAATTATTAAAACACACACATAAACAAACACAAGACTTAACACGACCTAAGTCGAGGTAACGACCCTTATCTCCAAAATAGCAACTTACGACCCTCAACTACCTTTACCCCACAGCAAGGATGACCCTCATTGACCCACAACGACCCTCACTTGACTGACCTTATTGTGGGTAGCCTAACTCTTTAGACGCCATGATTGAAATTCATGGCATTTAATGTTCTTTTATAAAGATAATCGTTTAAAAATGTAGTTAATTTGTTACTTTTTCAAGTTATGTGTAGCTTAGTTTGTAAATCATCTTGATCACATTCATCAATCAAATATTGAACCGGATTGACATATTAGTAAACAACTTCTCACAGTAAACACGAGTAGAAGATAATAGAGGGGTGTGTAATTCCTTAAGTAAGTTTAAGACCTAGGCAGCCTCCGCAACTGCATTAGACACCCCGATACTCAGCCTCAGAGAGAAGTATGTTGACGCTTAAAAGACCATGACAATAAATTGTCACCCAATAAGATAAGGTAGACAGAGGTAAATCGTCTAGTATATGGACAACCAACCCAATCAGCATCAAAATATGCCACAAGAGAAGTACTAGCAGAAGAATAAGAGCAGCCAAGTGAGGTTCTCCGGGATCATGCATGAAAAGACAAATCCGCCGATTTACCAAACTAATATACGTCTTCTTTGTAGGCTTTTATATAACCATGTTTTTGAATTCTACTATTTCTTACGTGTATTTTATAACCATTTTATCTTGTCATTTATCAACTCTCTTATTAACACGAGAAGGGCAAAACAGTTTCTAAATACACACGATATACGAAATTTTAAGGTGGTTCTCTACGCGAGTTATAGCAATGTATTCGGATTCAAATATATTGGCCAGCATTACAAGGTAGTATCTTACATAAATAGTTACTTCCGATAGATATGAAGATCACATGGTACTTATACTTACTTTTGATCCAGTATGAAGATCTAATTATGTCTCCCGTAAGAACTCGTTCTACACTAATAGAATATCAGAAGTTTAACCGTTTGTTTGCCCTTATCTTTCATCGGAATTTAGAAAGGAAAACTAAAGTGTATATATTGAGCTAGTAAAGTTTGGATTTTACACCTTTTATTGATTTGATCCTTATAAAATATAAAATCACGATTCACTCTTAAGATTGTTTTCGAGCTTTACTTCTTCTTTTGAGTGAAACCTGATTTTATATCATTTTTATTTGCACACAACGCCGCCGTCCCCACTCTTCTATGAATCAAGGTATAAACAAAAAAAGTAGATTGTCGGCATTTCAAACCTTGAAAAGCAAATATACGATCCTTATGGATAAGATGAATAATATTAGATGCAATCGTAAAACATATGAGTATATAGTAAGCAAATAAGATGTGATAGCTCATTTTCATGACGTAAAGAAATACGGAGTAGTTTTTCTAACTTGTAAGATAGTAACACAATTAAATAGATGTAATTAATAAACACACATTAACGTATTTATGTGTTGGTTAATAATAATATTTTTCTAATTTTCAACAAATTATTAAATTCAACTTTGAGTTTAAATAAAAATGAGCTTTTTTCAGAAATAAATATATATTCGTTAGTTGCATCTTTTTAAGAAAAGATTTAAAACACATTAAAAGATGTATGTTCCATTTCGACCATAGCGAGCATTATGTATCATGCTTTAAGTGTCATGAAAAGGTTCATGATTTTAAATATTTTTACAATTAAATACATTAAACAGATAGTGAGAAAATAATAAAGCTTTAAAAGTTCAATGCATAATGAAGAAAGGCTTACAACAACAAAAAAAACTAGTTTAATGATATAATATGCTAGAAGGAGTTTTTTATATCACATGGTGGCTTGTTTGGAATTTTCGAAATAAGCTGATTTTTTGTTTGAGTTCCCCTCTCAAGGCGACATTATTCGATGATGTAATGGCTCGATCCTTTTTTTGGTGTAGTTATAGATGTAAGATAAATGTTAGTTGGACTGATTGGGTGAAAAACCCGTCCTTTTTTATTTTGTAATGAGGTTTCTCTAACGTCTTTCTAATTTTTTATTTTTTATTTGTTTAGTTTTTTTTATCTGTTTTTTTAAATCCGTAGTTAAAAAAAATGATATAATATGAATTAATACAATTATATAACTTTATAAATGTTTGTATGCGCGCGCTATATATATATATATATATATATATATATATATATATATATATATATATATATATATATATATATGGGAAAATGTTAGCTACAATTAATAGTAGCTAGTTGGCTACAATTCCTTTGAAAAAACTTTTAATAATGTACAGTTCAGTCCCTGCGGTTAGACCCTGACACATATTTTCCCCCTGTCCCCACCTTTTTTTTCAAAGGAAATGTAGCCAATTGGCTACATTGTGTTGTAGCTATGTTTTCCCATATATATATATATATATATATATATATATATATATATATATATATATATATATATATATATATATATAAAGACAAGCTTTTTTGTGTAGCATGTGAGGAGTTAATGCGAATCCATTCCATTCCTCCAAAGCTACAAAGTCAAAACCAAATTCTCCTAGGAGTATATGTTTATAGGGTAGGTAAGAATTCTCATTCATAGACATTAGAGCTGGCATAACAGGTCCGACACGACACGACACGACACGAACACGATAAGACACGGACCTGTTAAGCCCTCACACGAACACGACACGATAAGCTAATCGTGTCAGATCTTAAAACACGAACACGAACACGAAAATTAACATGTCACACGAACACGACACGATAAGACACGATAAGAGGTCTTAACAGGTCTTGACACGCTAAAACACGAAATCTTAACAGGTCTTATCGTGTCCTAACAGGTCTTTAACAGGTCTTAACAGGTTTTAACAGGTCTTAACAGGTCTTATCGTGTCTTAACAGGTTACACGAGGTCAAAACACGAACACGACACGTTATCTTATCGTGTCATCTTACACGAACACGAACACGACACGAAACACGATAAGCCAAACACGAAACCTGTTAACTTCGTGTCGTGTCGTGTCGTGTTTTCGTGTTTCGTGTCGAAATTGCCAGCTCTAATAGACATGGAATGGAACATGTTAACAAGTGTCACTTATTTTTTTGTTGCTTGTGAAATTCTCAAATTTGGTCCTTTCATTGGTGTATTATTGTGAAAGAACTTTTATATCTTGCAAATTGCCTTTCTAAAAAAATATATATATCTTGCAGAATTGTAAAAGTATGTAATGTATTTGGATTGAGTTATAACAACGGTGGCTAGTTTTTTAGTATAACGGGGTCTACCTCCCTAGGGGTATCTTTTTTGTTTTTTTTTAACTTTTTCAGTTTTTTTTTTTTTTTTTTTTTTTTTTTTTTTTTTTTTTTTTGGTTTTGTGTTTTGTGTTTAAATAGATTTTTTTTTTTTGTTTTGTGTTTTGTGTTTAAATAGAAACGATTTTGTATGTATAATAATGTATTGTATATGTATAATGTTTTGTATAATAGCACGTTAAATATTATTACATTAAATAACTGCAACAACAACTGTTAATATTAAATTAAATGACAACGTTATACATATTATTTAAAAACAACAACATCTACGACATATGAAGATTATTCATCTCATTTAAAAGATCATGGAGCCGGGCACTTGACTGACAAGCGGGATCCTCAGGATTCCTTGCCATTTCTAACTCCATTTCCAGCGCCTTTATTCTTGCATTCAACAACTTGTTCTCATTTTTTGTAGCAACCCAGTTTGAGCAATACGTTGAAGAAGAGGTTTGATTAAAGTGCTCTGCTTCAAATTCATCTTTCCACTTGAAATATCGACACCCATAGTCTTTTGTACCTGGCTGTTACATGTTAAGAAAATAATATGAAATATATTTTTAACAAACAAATTATTTACATAACTAAGCAAACGTATGATTATTTACCACTGAAAGAGGACATGCATAAAACAGTCGCCCACGACTACCATCTTGCCAGGATTTCCGTTCTATAATAAATCCTCTATTACATCGGCACCAGAAAGGATTTCTTTGGCTCATCTGACCAAAGAATTTGCATAATAATTTACATCATCAATCAATAATGTTATTACTAATTTAAACAAAGTAATAATAACTGGTGCAGAACTAACACTCTACAATAAAGCAGACTTTTACATTTAAATAAAGTAATAATCATTTACAACGTTTTCAAACAATTTACATTTAAATAAATGAATAATCATTTACAACATTTACAAACAAAGAATTCTGACCAAAGAATTTGCATAATAATTTACATCATCAATCAATAATGTTATTACTAATTTAAACAAAGTAATAATAACTGGTGCAGAACTAACACTCTACAATAAAGCAGACTTTTACATTTAAATAAAGTAATAATCATTTACAACGTTTTCAAACAATTTACATTTAAATAAATGAATAATCATTTACAACATTTACAAACAATTTACATTTAAATGAATGAATAATCATTTACAACATTTACAAAATACATCGATGGTTATATATTGCATCCCATTCGTTTGCAACTGGCTGTTTGACCCACCTCCATTGTGGGTGGTAATGTGGTAGTGCAGAATCTCTGTCTAGATTGAGACAAATGTAATGAGCACTACTGTTTTCCCCCACACGCGCAATCACAATGGGGTCAATTCCATGTGATGAGTTTGGAGCATAAAATAGGGGTAAACATGTGAACCAACCATGACGGTCTATATATACAAGAGGTCGGTGAATAGCTGAAGCGATGACCAGACCCGTATTTGGCATCGTCATCCGGTAATCTTCAGGCGCTGGTCCATTAAACCAGTTTAATGTATCGCGAAGGTGGTAAAAGTCTTCTTCCCCCCACATACTCATGTAAGTTATACTATGTTGTTGTAACTCTTGCATTAACATGTATCTAGCATCGGCCCACCTATTTTGGTCTTGCACAATCCAATGGGCAATGCACCGAAACCCACAATTTCCGTCACCTAGCACATTATGTATACTTATTACCTGTGAACGGAAAATCTCTGGAATGCGATCAATAAAATCCTCGCTATCCTTATCTCCAACGTAAAAGTTGTGTCTTATTTTTTGACCCGTGTACGAACTATGTCTAGCAGGTTCTTTGGCGTGTTTCAGGACTTTCGTGGATCTTGAATTTGTGCTTCTTCGGTGATTCATGGTTGGCACATCATTCAAGTCATTCAAGTCTGGGACTTCATTCAAGTCCGGAACTCCATTCAAGTCCGGGACTTGTGTTGCCTTGCCCTTTTTTTCCTTTGCGCTCGGACGTCCACGGGTATTTTTTTGAATAGCTGGTTCACGTGTGTCAACAGCTTAAGGCTGGAATATATCTCTTAACTTCGTTAACATATTTTTCTTGACAAACGATGTTGATTTGCTAAAAATATTCTTGAATTGTCGCATGCCATCATTAAACGAAGTATCGTCATCATCATCATCATCATCACCACCATGTTCGCTGGAAGAGCCATCTTTAGGCGGGGACCTATTGATAACAGGCCGCGGAACAGATAAGGTTCTCCAAAAAATATCAACTCGTTCCATTGGAATGGGGCATCCTGAATTCAATTAAAGTGACTTGTATAAAATATAAATTACTAATATTAATGTGGAAAATAAATTGATAGTTATAAATTTAATATACTTACCATGATATACATAGATTTGCATCTCGTGAAAGCATGGTAGTCCGTATATTGCCCGATTCTTATGGCTACATTCTTCTGGGGTGATCGACACGTTGAGTTCTTTATGCATGAGGTTCAAAGCATGTTTAGAAACTTTATACAACAATTCGTGAAATAGTGGTACATCACACTTAATTAGTTTCTCGTTCATGCTTCTATTGAAAGTCTCTTTTATCGCATTTTCTTGCGTAATGAGAATCTTATTGATCGACCTCAACAACCTGTCTAATTTGGACTGCCTGCCGTCCAAATATAATTGCAACAACGCGTGGTGAGCCTCAACTCTGCACGTTGTTGTCTGGCCGTAGGATTTATATTAGTCGGTAATATACGAGACAAACATGGGTGCGTCTATTGAAAGTCTCTTTTAAAAATTAGGGTTTGTAAAAAATTTGGGGGTTTTGGGTGATCTTGGGTTCTGTGGTGTGTGATTATTTGATTATTGGTATGATTTGGTGTTTAATTTAGCAGATCTATGATTATTTTATGGTTCGCCTAATTTTGAAAAATTAGGGTTTGTAAAAAATTTGGGGGTTTTGGGTGATTTTGGGTTCTGTGGTGTGTGATTATTTGATTATTGGTATGATTTGGTGTTCAATTTAGCAGATCTATGATTATTTTATGGTTCGCCTAATTTTTAAAAATTAGGGTTTGTAAAAAATTTGGGGGTTTTGGGTGATTTTGGGTTCTGTGGTGTGTGATTATTTGATTATTAGTATGATTTGGTGTTTAATTTAGCAGATCTATGATTATTTTATGGTTCACCTAATTTTTAAAAATTAGGGTTTGTAAAAAATTTGGGGGTTTTGGGTGATTTTGGGTTCTGTGGTGTGTGATTATTTGATTATTAGTATGATTTGGTGTTTAATTTAGCAGATCTATGATTATTTTATGGTTCACCTAATTTTTAAAAATTAGGGTTTGTAAAAAAATTGGGGGTTTTGGGTGATTTTGGGTTCTGTGGTGTGTGATTATTTGATTATTAGTATGATTTGGTGTTTAATTTAGCAGATCTATGATTATTTTATGGTTCGCCTAATTTTTAAAAATTAGGGTTTGTAAAAAATTTGGAGGTTTTGGGTGATTTTGGGTTCTGTGGTGTGTGATTATGTGATTATTAGTATGATTTGATGTTTAATTTAGCAGATCTATGAGTGTGGTGGTGGGTGATTATGTGAAACTGCTTTAGCAGTTGTGATTATGTGAAATTGCCAGAGTTGTGTGGGTGCAAACGGGTAGGTTAACACCTTGATCTGCCACCTTTGAGTGGTATGAAAAAGCTGCTCTGGCCTACCCCAGTCCACAGGCTCTGTGTGGTTTATTGGCAAACTGCTTATGTGCTTATGATAAAAAAAAGTGTTTATTGCACACAAGTAAACCATTTGCACACAGGCTCAGATTAGACCCCGTTATTATATACTTTACGGGTTGGGTTATATTGACTGTGGCTAGCTTTTTAGTTTAACGGGGTGATGAAAGTGCTTATGAATCTGAAAATAACAAACTGCTTATATGCTTGATAAGCAGTTTGTTATTTAAAAAAAAATTGAGATAAGGCAATGATGATTTAAAAAAACATGATTTTGGCGTGGCATTTCCGACTGGACAGCAAAATAAAACTTAATTTTGCAACTTTCGATGTTGCAGCCATATATGATTTAACTTGCTTATGTGAAACAACTTATAATCTGAGCCTAATGTTATCTATTATTAATGTGTAAAATGGGGATTACCTGTTGTGTGTGAAATGGTGATTGAGACATATCTGCACTTGTTTCTTTGTGGTTTGTTACTTGCGGCTTTCACTTGCAGCTTGTGTTTCACTTGGCTTGTGTTATAACCCAACCCTATCTGTAACTTGTTCTAAAAACTAGCCACCGTGTT
>JARVZY010007318.1:0-23663 GCA_030686995.1 Artemisia argyi | reverse complement strand
ATTGAGGGTAGTGATGCTGGATTCTAAGAACTTATTTCTTAGGTAAAAAATTCCCCTAAAAGACTGTGTGAAGCAATGTTCTAATGTTCACATATGAAAAGGATAGGATAGTATGAATATTAGATAATTTCTTGACATGAAGTTTTCACAACCCTTGTTGATCTGCAACCAGCACTAGCATTAGCTGAGATTCACATACTTGCCATGCTTTCTGGATAAATCATATTAAACCTTTGTTATCATCATGACCTAGATCTTACCTTTAATTGTCTAAAGGCCATGATGCCCCGTGTATGATCCTTGCATTTCGTACTACAGTTATAATCTTAGATCTTTACTCATGTCTTTAGTAGCTTGGTAATCCCCTTTGTGTGGCGTCAACTTTTTTTGCTACTCCTATCTTGCTGGCTTCTCGTACCTAACTCTTCATGAATGTCAAGAGGAGGATCCATCAATTACGAGGAGGCTTCTTTACAGGGAAATCTGTAAACTGGGATGGATTCATGAGACAGAAACAAAAGTACAATGCAGCTACGGAAAAGTAGTATACACTAATACACATGATAACAAGAACATATTGTCTTCATGGTTTGGTGTCAAAAAAATGAACTATGCTCATTGCCCCACTACTGAGTCTGTATTATTATTCACAGACCTAGTGTTCCAATTACATAGGGATTTCTTTATAATTGGTTAACCAGGATAAAATATTATTATTGGGTGGCTGAATTTCCCTTTAAGGGAGCTCGGATTCCAAACGCATCACAGCTATATGAATGTCTCCCGCGGCGATTCAAACTACAAAAACGACATGAAGAGGAGCCACACAGTCAAGAAGAGGCATCTAGAGCAAGGTCTGTGCTAATGTTTGTCCTTTGGGATGACTGACTTCTCTGATCCAACTTGAGGGGTGTTAAAAGCTATAGCTATGATATTCAAATAGGTGTGATTGATTTATTTTCTCTTATGTTCTCTCGCATCTACTCTTATATGGAGTTTTCTTCTTAAGAGATAAAACATCGATTACTATTTTAGCTATGAATTAGAATGAAATTTTCTTAGTTGGAATCATTAGGTAGTACAGAAAATTACTCTGCTTGTTGTTTCCATTTACTTACATTAACTACTTATGTGCTTTTTGTCATTTCATCTCCAGGGTTGCATGCATTATTGAATTATTTGTTGAGGACATTATTTATATGAACTGAGATTTCATTCTGTATGATTCCACCAGGGGTGTACAATTTTCACACGGAAACTAGCATGTGATCTGCCATTCAGGAAATACCTTAGTTTTCGGCAGAAACTGAAAGTTATGTAATTACAAAGTAAATTTTACAGAGGGGGACATCTTTAGAATACATACCCTCATTAATGGCCTCGGGAGGATTGCCTTACTTTGACCCTGAGTACGAAAGCTTAAGCATCAGAATAAACCCTCCAAGGTTCTCTCTCTCTCTCTTTCTCTCATTCCCTTATTTGCAAATCTTCCTCATAATAAAAAGAATGACTAAACGACACACATACGATGCATTGACACTAAATTTTCGTATGTCTTACTATGTTGGTGTACTTGTATCACTAGGAGTAGTTAATTTCTGTATACTAGGAGTAGCTAATTTCTGTATACTAAGAAGGGAGCATATTCCAATCTTTCTTGTGTTTTTACCCACACTTGTTCTGTGTATGCAGAGTTTCTGTGGATAATGAAAGTTGTGGAGAGTGTACTTTAGTCAAGGTAATCTTTTGATACATTTTTTATTTTTTATATTGCAGATATCAATTTCCCTAAAATATAACTAGATCAGATAATGATAAATACCAAAAAATCAGCTCTAATGTGTTCTTGAGTTTTTTAGTAAAGAAAAGTAAAGTAAATGGAAGTAAACATTTTCAGCCCACTTTTGGGAGGAAACACTTTACTATAATAATCAACCAAATCACACTATTTTTCATTCCTTTTCCTTTTCTTTTCCTCCTTAAGTGCTACTCAAGAACACAATTTTTTCTGTTTCTGTTCATTTTCCTACCTTTTCTTCGTTAAACGATACTCGAGAACACAATAGAAACATAGCGACGACTATCCATGAGGAAAATGGTGAGATTATACTGTAGGTACAACTTTTTCCATTGTAGATGATATCAGGATACACCGTATTTTGAAATTTTGAAGTATTACTTCAGCATGATAATGGTAACTGGGGATAACATATCCTTTAATTCTAATCAAAAGATCTTTGTTGGGTAAAAAGGGTCTGTACTCATGTAATTATACAAAACATTAGGTCCAAATGGCCTTTAATCGGCGTCTTACATTTTTATGTTACTAAAAGGGTAAAAGTCTCTCTCTCTCTAGAAACGCCAAATCTGAATAGTAGATCTTTGTATGATTTCATAGGTTGACAGTGTAAACAAACCAGGAATACTGCTAGAAGTGGTCCAAATCCTAGCAGACCTTGATCTCATCATTACTAAAGCATACATATCCTCCGATGGTGGATGGTTCATGGATGGTATGTGCACATTTCGCAATGAAATAGTAACATTAGTCTGCATTCAGAACTTTTTCCAATTGCATACTTGGACTAAAAAAATGTAGCAATATTATAAAAGCCAATCCAGTATAGGTATGTTACTATCGCAAAAACTAGTGTAATGCATTTTAAGCTGGAATGTTTAGTTACTTTGGTTTCTATTAGCTAGATACACGACTCTTTGTTGTGTTTTGCATATGTTTAGTTTTTGGGAAAGAAATGATACTTACAAGTTGTGTTTTTCCAATTTTGGGCATTTAACATATTTTTTTATTGTATTGCAATTTACCTCTGAAATGTTGGTCATGGGATCGGTTGGTGTGGACCGCCAGTGGGTCGGTTTCACATCTTTATGTGCAGCATTCCACAAATGTTGATAATGATAGAAGTTAGTAAGCTTAATTAAGGACATGACAACTACCCCTCCCTTCCTGTCTCTGTCTCTCTTCTTTGTGATTTTCATAAAAACCAACCTTTGAGCATGTATTATGTAAATTTATATGCACATAAATATAATACATAAAAAACGTGGGTTAAAATTTTCTGCTATTCTTCTACAGTGTTTCATGTCACGGACCAACAAGGAAACAAAATAACTGACAATTTGACAATCGAATACATAGAGAAGGTATGTCTTTTGTTCATGTTATATTTGTATCTAAAGCTTGCTATCTAGAGATTAGAAGTAAATGGGATTCAATTTTGGGATGAATTTACCTATTTAATAGGCATAAGGTTGCCGTAAACCATTGATTCGTGACAATGAATAACTTATTTCTGCTGTATTTATACTGCATAATACTCCCACAGTAGGAAACTTCTCAATCTTACTGAATAATTCCAAGCCTGCAAGAATAGTACTATTTAAAGGAAGGTCGTTTTCTACAAAGGTTATCCAAATTTGGAGAGAAGTAATTGAACTGTAACAGCTGATACGCATGAGTGGTTGAAATCCTCGATTTTAAACGATTTTGACGAAAAAAAAAAAAAAAAGTAATAAAAAACTTAGAAACTTAGAGATTTGTGGGAGACTTGAAATCTTAAGATGGCGTCTATTATCTTCAATTCTTATGTGATTTCTGTTTTCAGGCTCTCGGTCCTAAAGGGCACACATCAGATGAAAGAAAAACATGGCCCGCAAAAAGGGTTGGGGTCCACTCAATGGGTGATTACACAGCCATTGAGCTTGTCGGAAGGGACCGCCCGGGTCTGTTATCAGAGATATCTGCTGTTATCGCCAACCTCCAGTTTAATGTGTCAGCTGCTGAAGTCTGGACGCACAATAGGAAAACAGCGTGTATTGTTTATTTGACTAACAATACCACTTCTCGTGCTATGGATGATCCGGCTCGATTATCTGCTATGGAAGAGAAACTTAAGAATATCCTTCGTGTTTGTGGTGATGATGATAAAGTGGCTCATACAAAATTCTCGATGGGTTTGACTCATGTTGACCGTCGATTGCATCAGATGTTGTTTGCTGAAATGGATTATGAAGGCAAGGGGTTAACAGCTGAGGCTGATTGTGCTTCTTTTTTAGAGCTGAAAATTTCAGTTGATCGGTGTTTGGAGAAGGGTTACTCGGTTGTCACTGTAAGGTGTAGGGATCGGCCAAAACTTATGTTTGATATTGTATGTACCCTCACAGACATGAAATATGTTGTTTTTCATGCAACGATTACATCTGATAGGCCCTATGCAACACAGGTACGCCAGTTGCTGATTTATTACCAAATTTCATCATTTACTTGCTCCACTAGAAACAATTATCTGTATTTAGGTGATTTGATTGAAATTACCTACTGGGATATAATTGATTTTTAAGTGCTATTTGGTGTTGTTTCTTTTTGTAGCAGGTCCGGCTTTTGTTTTGTTGAGGTTGTATTGTCGTTCCTTTATGGTTCTTTAGCCTTTGTCTTTTGCCTGGGTATCTTGTTGTAAACTGATCCAGTTTATTAGCCTTTCACTAGTCTGGTTTTCTTGTTTGATAAAATGTTTTTATCACCGTCAAAAAGAAAAGCTGGTTTTAGCAGCAGATAACATCTAATGATTATAAACCTAGAGGATGTGCCACAACGAAACTAGTCTAATAAAATGGTTGATGGCTTGTTTTAGGTTTTTATGGGAATTGAAAGCATGAGACACGTTTTGCAATAATTAATGTTTGGTATTCCTTTATGAAATTCTGAGGGAAATCTTCAAGAATAATGTTAATTACAATGGTTCTGTTACCATCTTCAAAAAATATGTAACTTCATTGAACAAAGTCTTTCTGTAAAGCCTGTAAAGAAACAGATCCACACTTTGTTTGATACGGGGTTATTTCATAAAAAGGCTAACCCATACAGACCCTCAAATTTTCACGAATATCAGTTGAAGGTAATCAGTACAGTTCAAAAAACGATGACGTGGCTAAATAATGTGTCGCCAATTGTGACCATGTTGACCTTTTCTGACATGTTACCTATAAAACCTGTTACGATTACCTTCATCTGAAACTTTAGTAAAGTTACTTACTTTTTGATGGATGAAAACAAAGATGGTTAGTCGCAGTTGGTTACCTTTTATGCAATGCACACATTGGGTAAAGGGTCATATTTTAAATTAACATTCACTCAAAATTGTTGAATTTTTCAAAAAAATAAATGATATTCTGGAAACTCTATAAAATTTTTACTGGACATCAACTTTTTGGGATGGAATAAGTATTTCTGATGTTACTTGTTCTTGCAACATTAACGACAATAGTAAAGGTGATACTACTATTCTTGTAACTAGTTGGGCTTATTGCTTGAACTTGGCATAGTGAGCAAAGTAACTAGATCATGTTTGTGAAACATTCAGGAGTATTATGTTCGTTACGTGGATGGCTCCCCAGTCAACACTGAAGGAGAGGAGGAAAGAGTCATCAGGTGTCTTGAAGCTGCAATCTTGCGAAGAGCAAGCGAGGTAACAGATATCATTCAAATATTTTTTACTCTGTCTGGCCGGCAACTTTAGAATAAAATAAAGAACTTAATATAACTAGATTTGAGAATTAGGATTAATCTACCCACAAGTTACGTGGAAGTGGTTCCCATGTCTTTAGGTTTGGTTCACCATCATTTTCATTGATTCCCTGCTCTTCATCTCGAAGCCCCTCTCTCATTTTCTAGTTGAGCAAATGAGACAAACCTCACATTGTTTTTTTTTTCTTTTGCTGCCATCATATAGTGTAGATGTGGCCATCTTGTCCCTGTATTTACGAATACTTAGATTTAGTTTGTGTTGTACTAAAAACATGTCAACTTAAAATAACATAGATAAAAGTAGAATGTTTTGGTGGCCCGTCAACCAAGAGATTGTGGATTGACAAATTTGTGATATTAGGTGTGATATGATATTGAGTGTATAATAGGTGTGTGCATCTTTGCCTTTCCAAAAGAGAAATTTTATATTCAATGATGTATATTTTTAGTGCAATATCATATTTGATGCATTAGTTGTTTGTACTAACATGACCTTTTTCAACCTGCACCTGTTTTGACGGTTACCCAACCAGCCATCTTGCCGCCTCTAATTTAATTGTGAATGTTTTGATTGGACAATTCGAATTGGATCGTAGTCTTTTTCCTGCCATCAGCAGTACCTTTAGGGTATCATACTCATTGGTATCCAAATCTAAAACTTTATTTGTTTATGCTGAAGGCTTGCACAGTGTCTTTGTCATAAGATTATGCTCCCACTGTCTCTAAAGATAAGTTATTTGATTCTACATGTAGTTTAGTGGGAGTCTTTGATGATGACTTGAATACTAGGATGTCACAATTTATTTATTTTTATTCTTTTGAAAGGCAATAGTTTCACACATGTATCTCACACAATCTCACAAATTTGTGGAATGAGACTTGAACGCACAACCTCTTGGTTGGGTGGGCACACTCACATATGACTATGTTGGTCCCTTTTACTTGGTTAACTATAACTACAAAGCTAAAGTAACCAAGTTCTATGACTTTTTAAACAAAGATATATAAAAAGATTAACAATAAAGAAACGTAAACATAAGAGACAATCTTTTCCAACGTTTAATTCTTTATTAGAAGTTAATCAAAAAGAATCGTACCCAAGTGTTTGCGGAATAACACTTGGGATTGAAAACGACAAGTATGGTATTGACTCATCACTAAACTCAATCTATGTTGAGTGACAACTTTCAGGACCCACTGAGCTATCTCAGGGGTGTGTTGTTCTTTGGAAGAGTAAAAGTGGTTTGTGAATGCTTTGCATTAATTGCACAAACTTGTCAACTTTTACTCCTCTCTTATGCTACCTATTTATACACAAATGTGAACAACTCTATTATACAATGGACCTAAGTGTTCCTCAATAAAATCTTGATAGATTTTATTCTCTGGCAAGGGAAACTTCTTTGGGTTAAGTCCAAAAGGCACTTTCTGATGACAGCCTGGTTTTAGCCATTTGAGGAAAGGTTGACCTTAAAGTGATAAAGCACTTTAGTGAAACAGATCAAACTTTCCCGCCCAGTCCCGCCAAAACTTCAGTCTTCTAGTCATCAGTCTTCAGTACCATGAAGTTGTTGAGGAGTCATGGGGTTCAGTGAGTTATTGTCATCCTCACTGAACCCATCACCTTCTTCTTGGCTTAGATCACACTTCACTGAGTTCCGCCTCACTGAATGGAGAACCTTTCTTCTTAGGCTCGGTCTTAGCATCCTGAAGATGACTCACTGAGTTACTGTTCACTCAGTGACTTGTTTATACTTAGGTTATTTTACGTTCAAATCCTTGTTAGAAGAAGATTGGGGAATTCAGTGACCCAACAGACTAGGCCAAAGGCCTTGGGTGCTAGATGTCACTTACTAAGAAAAAACTAAAAATACTTGTTAGTGAAATTCAAAGTTGCGCACAATCTTGCAGATATGCTGTATATATTGCTAATAGACTAATAGAGTTATGAGAGGAAAGTGAAGACGGGGTTGTCTCACATCTAAGCTTACATGCGAAACCTTCTAAAACTACGTCATTTTAAGAAGAAAAAAAACATCAAAATATCTCATTTTAATTGTCTTTCACAATATTAGTGTTTTCGCTTAATAGCACATAACATCCTTAAAGGTGGTTCACTCTAATATATGTTTCTTCTACATCACATAGTTGGGTGTTTTCTGTTATTGAACCTGGTAGTTCTTGATTCAACAATTGTTTGATCTAAATTACAAGTAAAAAGCACTTCCACTACTCATAGCTTAATTCCACTAATCAAATTTTGAAAAAATTCAATCAAAGTGAATATGAGTTTGTCGCACATGGGCCAACATTTGACCCGATGACATTTGATCAATTTCACCTGTATTTCCAATTAAGCTAACTTTTTTACTTTTCTTTCTCGTTTAATTTGTTACGGATAAACAAACCCGAATAATACCATTTATAAGTGAATGGGTGGAAATTGTCACTGTATGTTATGTTAGGATGACAATACTAGTTTATAATTGAAAGCCTTTAACCATTGGTAAACTTTACTTATTTTCTTTAGTGGAAAAACTCAGAAAGTATTGTGCAATTATTGTGTGCCTAAACTTCCGTATTTCTATGTTTAAGGGTCTTAGCCTGGAACTATGTGCAAAAGACCGTGTAGGATTGCTTTCCGAAGTAACAAGAGTCCTCCGGGAAAACGGGCTTTCAGTGTCGAGAGCTGGTGTGACAACGGTGGGGGAACAAGCAGTGAACGTTTTCTATGTAAGAGATGCTTCCGGGAATCCAGTAGACATGAAAACTATTGAAAGGCTTAGAAAGGAAATAGGACAAACAATGATGCTTAATGTCAAGAAAGCCCCTTTGAGTTCAAAGGCACCACAGGCCAGAAATAAAACCATCTTTTCACTCGGGAGCCTTTTAGAACGGTTTTTGCCTTGAAACATCGTATTGATTATGTGTTTCATGTTTGTATAGAATAATAATAATAATAATTGGCATACGATAGCTTATGAGCAGGCCAGGTAATGTACGTATAAGCGTGCGTGTATCTAGCATGTAAATTGTCTCTCCTCGATCTTCTCTTTGTAAAAGATGTTATGCTTAAAAGACCTTTGTTGTTTGTAAGTAAATAAAAGTCTCCTGTCGTGATCTACATGTTTCCTGTTGAAATGTGGCTCTTTTATTTGTAAGCTTAATGAAACAAAACCGAGTAGTCATCGTCATTTTGTTGTCTGAGTGGTCATCGTCATTTTCGGAGTAGAATAAATTGCCAACCTTAATGTTTAAATGTCTTTAGAATATTTTGCGATACCAGAACTCATATAACCATAAGCATGTAATCTCCAGATGCCCCACGGGTTGCAACTTGGGGGGTCAGGCTATCGGTACCTATTTTTCTGGCGCAAACATGTATGAGGTTGGGAAAGGGAGGATTTTTGTTCCTATTTTCGCTGCGCAAATGTCTTTATGAGGTTGGGAAAGGACTTTTGTGAAATAGGTACCACGTTTGATACCATCTCCAATCTGAACAATTTAACATTTTTAATATAGATATCAGCTTACATATTTGAGATGCTAGGCAAATGTGGGGAGCTGTTAAATAAAGAATTTTGCTTGGGTATTAAGGTTGTTGTGCTTCTATACTTGCACCATTTTTTTTATGCACACACCATAATATTACATCATTAATGCACGTGTTACAACATGCTATATGCATAATTGTGGTGTGTGTGCATAAAAAAAGTTGTGTAAGTATCACTTCCCGTATTTAATTAGAAGTGATCTACCTTAATTAAGTGAAAAGTCCTCTAAAATCATTAATATTCCCTTTCCTAACTTGAGTTCCTTCATAAACCTTTTATTTCCAAATTACGTCTCGTAGATTCGCTCGGGCAAGTGATATTCTGACTCAAAAAGTATCGGAACGACCATGTCTATGGTGACATGGAGTTTATGCACATGAATTTGCATTCAACCACCAAGTTTATAGATAAGAGATAAACATAAACCATAGAAAGAGAAATTGATTAACAAAATTAAAAGTAACATACACAACATAGTAAAAGGTGACAAGTTCGTTATATTTGCAAACAATTATCCCTGTCGGAAATATTTTCATAAAATATGCTAACAGCCTCGTATTAAAATTAAATACGGAATAATTAAATTACCATGAAATCAAATTCAATGCAAATGACTCAATAACCAAATTGTCAATCACGATAATCTACTAGTGATCATACGCAACATTCTTAATTTATAGTTGCATTTGTTCTTCACATAAATGTAGGTTGCAACCGATACTAATAATAGCAAGAGGTAAACAAAATGCATCAAGATGTTATTGCGAATTATAATTTCTAGCTAACATATCATAAATCAAAACGTTTGGTGTTCTCCATTTTTTTTAATAACATTTCCTTGGTACTTGATTGCAGGTTAAATATTAGATATCAAAAGGTCTACTTTGATTAATGTTATATATTTAATACTAGCAAGGTACTCGCGCGTTATGTCAACAGGTATCATGCAATTAAAATTTTCAGTAAGAAATGTTTTTCGGTTCTATATTTTATGATACAATAGCTTTATGGATAACAAAAATTTTAGTTTTGAATATTTTAAGCAATACTTAACAATTTAACTCATATAAAAACTGTAGATTATCCACATGATATTTTGGCAATACAGAGACGGTAGCTGGTATTGTAAAGGTATGAGGTTAAAGTAGTTGACAATGGGCCGTACTCGCAATTTATTTTGAAATAATAACACCAATGTGAATTTTAAAAATCACTTATATCATGTTAAGAGAATTGCTCCGTTCGTATCAAAATAATTGTTCACTTTCTTTTTTAAGTAAAACTAGAGAATTTAGTGGATGAATATTCTATTTAAGTGGTTAAAAATTTAATCAACTCCAATTTTATTAAATTATGTAATTTTTGTCTCCTGAGAATAATTTTGAGACAGAGGGAGTAATTATCTAAAGATACACCTTATAAGTTATTTCGGCATTTGTTTGAATTATTAACAATGTTCGTTATATTTGTCCAACATAGGAAGATAATATAAGTAAAAGAGTACTTATAAAGAAATAGAAAACCTAAGTTTTAAAGAAATTATGTTGGTCATCATAAAGAGTATAACTATTATAATATAAACATATATATCTATATATATATATATATATATATATATATATATATATATATATATATATATATATATATATATATATATATCTATATATATATATATATATATATATATATATATATATATATATATATATATATATATATATATATATATAGCATTTTGCATCTTTGTATCCTTTGCTTTAAAAAAATCGTCAGATTTTTATAAAACAAAGTTTTAGGTGTTGTTTCTTATTTACTGAATGGGCCATATAGCAACAGAACCAAGCCCAGCCACATATATCTTGATGTTTCTTTTCAACTTAATCCACTAATGAATCTGGGTGTGGAGGAGATAAAAAAGGACCCTCTCCCAAACTAGACACAACACCAGCACATATTTCACACCACTCTGACAATTATACCCTATATCTTTTTTGGCACCAAACAGTTAAGTTTTTCCCTCCTTCATTTTCATTATATAACAAGGTGTCATTTTCCACCACAAATATTCTTTTCACACTTTTTCTTATCTATATTGATTTTCATTCGTATAAGGTATTATTTTGATTCGTTTTTAATTATTAACCACTTTACTTAAATATTTATGGTTCCAAAATTTTCTTATCTAGTGTACTTTTATGGGACTGATTTGATTACCTTTGATTGATGACGTATAGTCCGTACTCGGGTCACGAACCCGACTAATGGACACTACTAATACCCAAGCCCATTACGTGTGGGCTATCATAATAACGATTTGGGCTCACGAAAGCCTAAACCCAAATGTATTATTTATGGTCTTGATAATGATCTCTTATTTATGGGATAAAGATCAATAGACCGTATAAGGCGAGATACGCCGAAGAGTAAGGAACACGAAACCAACAAGGATTTCGTGTGTATATAAAGAATATCACGGCACTCATTGAGGTATCATCTAAAAACCCTAACTCTTCACTATAACCCTAAAACCGATTACTTACTCTCACGCCGGAGGATAATCGTGGGAGATAATCCCACGATAAGTCTAACGGTGTTGTTTGTTTTCTTAGTGCGCAGGTCTCAAGCATTAAGATCCAATTGGTACGAGAACAGGAGTCCAAACAAGGAACGCCCAACTTTTGTATCAACAAGTGGCGCCATCCGTGGGACACAAACACTAAGAACTAGAATGACGAAGCACGGAAACGTAAACCAGCGGACTCCGCAGGTGAAGAAAACATATGGTGACCTACAGGGGAAGAAACAACAAAGTGATTCAACCTCTAAGCAGGCCTCTAGAACAACCAGTGCGCCTAGGCACCAAGGGTTAGGCCCAGATCTGATCTTTCTAACGGTAGAACTGCTCACAGGGACTACCCAGGCCACCACGACAACCACTAGCGCGGAAGATCTACAGCGTACTCCTTTCACCACCCCCACCAAACGGTTCCAGAAACAGACCCCATTGAGTCACCACGTGCGCCTAACCGAGACAAGGGTCCTAATATGGAAACAGATATCCTCGCGCTAGAAGGAGTCGCGCATGAACTAGCACCAAGTGATTTTGTGTCTCAAAACTACGAAACTTTGGCTGCCCTTATGTAAGAGGAAGCGAAAAGGAGGTCAAGTCAGAGCCTGCAAGCCCGGCTCAACTTCGGCCCTGAGTATGAAGCATCCCTACCGTGGCACCGAAAGGAGAGGCACGAGAAGGATAGCCGCCAACTCCCAATTTTCACTAGGGTCGGAAAGAAAGTTGTGGATGATGAAGCAGCTGACTTGCAATACCTAGAGGAGTACGAAGATGATGGAAGGCGTACCAATGTCCACGCTAGGCTTGGTAGTCGCAGGGTTCATGATAGACTTAGGCGACAGCGCTCACCAAGCGAAAGCCCTCCAAGGTTTAGCAGTCGAAGAGTTCATGATAGACTTGGGCGACAGCACTCACCAAGCGAAAGCCCTTCAAGCTCGGATTCCGAGGAAAGTCGGCGCAAGCGCCGCAAAAGGATAAGCTCATCCTCAAGTGACTCCTCGGACAACGAGGACAAAGAAATAGGACACATGAAGTCCAAGATAAGATATCGCGATGAGGAGGATGAAGATATGTCCCGTCCCTGGCGCCGCCAAAAGGTTGACGCATTCATTCGGCACATCAGCGATTTTTCAGAAGATAAGAAAAGGCGCATGCCCGCTAATGTTAAAACTTATGATGGGACGGGTGATCCTGATGACCACCTAAAAATTTTTGAATCAGCCGCCACCATTGAAAATTGGCCACAACCCGTGTGGTGCCACATGTTCAATTATACATTGGTGGGGAATGCGCGAACCTAGTTTAGTAAGCTGCCACGAAGAAGCATAGATGGGTTTGAAGAGTTACGAAAGGCGTTTCGCTTGAACTTTACTCAAAGGAAGAAGTGCTCCAAGAACCCTGTCAAACTTGCTAGGGTAAAACAACGCCAAGGGGAATCCACAAACGCTTATGTGGAGCGCTACAAGGACGAATGCATACACGTCAAGGCATGCCCCGAAATACTAAAGATCTCAGGGTTTATGAATGGAATCAATAACCCAGAACTTATCAGAAGGTTAAATGATAAGGTTCCCCAAACCTTTGATGCACTTATGAAGCGCACTAGGTCCTTTATCCAAGGGGAAGCAGCCGCTGCGGATAGCAAGAAAGGCTACTCAAATCATAGTTCACAAGAACAACCTAGGAGACAATCCAATGACCAGAGTAGCAACCGTAACAAAAGCTAACACAATCAAGGGAGCGGATGAGATAATGACAAATACACCCCACTAACGAAGACTCCAAGGGAGATATTTGTGACAGAAGGTGCGAACTTCCCGAAACCCCCACCAATGCGCACCTAGAGGATTGGCGCGCAGGGAATGGGTACTGTGAATATCATGGACAAAAGGGCCACACCACAAATGAGTGTGTCCAATTGCGCCAACTAATTGATAAATTAGTGAAAGAGGGCAAATTGGATCATTTAGTCAAGAACATCAAGAATGGAAAGGACAAACAGAAGAGCGAGAGCAAGAAAGAAACACCTAAGGACAAGGCTGACACCATCTACATGATACAATCATGGCAGCGAAAGACTAGGCAAAAGGTCAGCCAAAAGTTTTCTTATGGGAGCGAAATCTCTTTCCCCACTCTGGCTGCGGACAACGCAGTAGTGGAACCGCTCACCATTGAGATAAATACGGGGGCTCATGATATCCACCACATGTATGTTGATAGAGAGGCTTCCGCAGACATAATGTATGAACACTGTTTCAAAAGGTTGCGACCTGAAATACGAAGTCAGTTAATTCCGACCATGACGTCGTTGATTGGCTTTACAAGAAAAAAGATATGGCCCATGGGGCAAATACGATTACTTGTGGTCGTTAGTGATAAACAACACTCCACGGCGGCCTGGATGAATTTTATGGTGATCAGATCTCCTTTACCATACAATGGCATTATTGGAAGACCAGGAATATCAGCCATGCGCGCGGTACCGTCCACAGCATATGGGATGCTCAAATTCCCAGTAGAAGGAGGCATCATCACCCTCTGCAATACCACTGTACCACCTAGAGAGTGTAACACAGTTACATGCGAGATGACACACACTCTAGACCAGCACGCAGCTAAAGTATCAAACCTGAAGGTCGCAATTCATCTTGATTACCCAGAGCAAGAGGTATCAATTGGGGGATCGCTGTCTGACAAAGGCAGAGCGGCTGTGTGCGCACTCTTGCAAAAGAATCTAGATATCTTCGCATGGGAACCAAAGCACATGACTGGCGTGCCACGATCGATTACAGAACACAAGTTGAAAATCCGACAAGGATACCCTCCGGTACGGCAGAAAAAGCGCGGCCAGGCCCCAGAGCGCGCAAAAGCCATTCTAGAGGAAGTACACAAGCTTGTGGACCCAGGCATCATGCAAGAGGTCTATTACCATGACTGGCTCTCCAATCCAGTGATGGTGAAAAAGAGTGATGGTAGCTGGAGGATGTGTGTGGATTTCACTGATCTCAACAAAGCATGCCCACAAGACTGCTACCCGCTACCAGAAATAGACTGGAAAATAGAATCCTTGTGTGGATACCTCTTTAAATGCTTTCTAGACGCATACAAAGGGTACCATCAAATTTAATGGCTAAAGAAGACGAGGAAATAACAGCCTTCCACACAAGCCAGGGCGTCTACTGTTATACAAAAATGCCCTTTGGCTTAAAGAATGCGAGAGCTACCTACCAGCGATTGGTAGATAATGCATTTGAAAAGCAAGTGGGCCGCAACCTGGAGGTCTAAGTTGACGACCTTGTCATAAAAACCCATACCAAAGAAGAGTTGGTGCGCGACATTGAAGAAACATTTAGAACGCTGGGAAAGATCAACATGAAGCTAAATCCTAAGAAATGCACTTTTTGTGCCACAGAAGGCATGTTCCTCGGATACTTGATAAAGCCCGATGGCATTAAGCCATGCCCAGAAAAAACAAAGGCTGTCATCCAACTCCCTTCACCACGCATGTTGAAAAAAGTCCAGTCCTTGAATGGAAAACTAGCCGGGCTAAACAGATTCCTGTCCAAATCAGCGGATAAATCACTTCCTCTTTTTAAAACACTCATGAAGGGTACAAAAAAGGGAGACTTTCGTTGGATTGCGGAAGCGGAAGAAGCTTTTCAACAGCTTAAGCAACATATAGCAGCGCTTCCCACACTAGTCGCACCCCGACCAGGTGAAGAGTTGATTATGTACTTGTCTGCAACTCATGGGGCAGTCAGCGCGGTGCTACTGACAGATAGGAACTCCGTACAAACACCGGTATATTTTGTAAGCAAAGCACTCAAGAAGACAGAGATTAACTACACCGCAATGGAAAAGCTGGTCCTGGCGTTAGTATTCGCAACCAAAAGACTGCGCAGATACTTTCAAGCACACCCAATAGCAGTGATCACAGACCAACCTATCAAGCAAGTTATCTCCAAACCCGACACATCGGGAAGATTACAAAAATGGAGCGTGTTGCTAAGTGAGCATAACATCTCTTATAGACCATGCACTGGAGTTAACGGGCAGATACTAGCAGACTTCATCATTGAGAAACCAGATACTGATGCTCCACCTCCAAGAAGCGAGGTAGAACTACAAGAACCATGGGTTCTATTCACAGACAGATCTTCGTGCGTGGACGGGTCAGGCGCATGCCTTATCCTCACCAGCCTAGAAGGAATGGAATTCACTTACGCACTGCACTTTGAATTCACATCCACGAACAACGAGGCAGAGTATGAAGCCCTAATTGCGGGATTACGCATTGCAACTCGAATGGGGTGTACGCAACCTAGAAGCAAATGTCGATTCCCGATTAGTAGCCAATCATGTGTTGGGCGAATATGTGGCTAAAGAGGATAACATGGTCCAGTACCTCGACAAGACCAAGTCCCTAATCTAGGGTTTTGACAGGTTCACCATTAAACAAGTTCCTAGAGGAGAAAACAAGAAAGCGGATGCACTAAGCAAGATCGCATCTACAAGCTTTGCGCACCTGTCAAAACAAGTATTGGTGGAGACCCTGAAAAACAAATCCATCTCGGAGATGGAGATATCCACGGTGATAGAGGAGCAGGATTCTACGTGGATGAATCCTATCATCGAATTCATAAGCAAAGGTATATTACCCAATGAACAGAAGGACGCTCGAAGGATACGGCACACAGCGCAGAGGTTTGAACTTCGAGATGGTATCCTATATCGACGTTCATTTCTACAACCATAGCTTCGGTGCATTGGACCTCTTCAGGCAGATTACGTACTCCGAGAGATCCACGCCTGTTCATGCAGTATGCACTCAGGACCACGTTCCGTTGTAGCACGAGCCTTGTGGTCAGGATACTATTGGCCTACTATGCATCGCAATGCGTGGGATATGATAAAGAAATGTAGCGACTGCCAAGTTCATAGACCCATCCCGCGCCAACCACAACAAGAGCTGACGCCTATCACTTCTCCATGGCCATTCTATAAGTGGGGCATCGATATCGCAGGCCCCTTCCCTGTTGCAGTAGGGGGACTGAAATTTCTTATTGTGGCTATAGACTACTTAAGTGGATTGAGGCAAAAGCAGTGGCAACAATCACAGGCAACCAAGTAAAACGATTTGTTTGGGAAAACATTGTATCCCGCTTTGGACTACCTGGAGAAATCATTTTGGACAACGGAAAACAATTTTTTGATAACCCGTTCAAAGACTGGTGCGCGCAACTAAATGGTTTGGTTGAGCGTGCGAATCGTAGTCTGGGCGAAGGAATTAAAGCGCGTCTTGACAAACACAAACGAAGATGGGTGGATGAATTGTCGCACGTCTTATTGACGCACCGCACGACAATCAAAGTTAGCACTGGAGACACACCCTTCTCTTTTGTCTATGGGACAGAAGCTGTCATACCAGCTGAAATTGGGATGCCAACTATTCGTACGGCGGAAGTTAATGTCACAACCAATGACGACGAGCGACGTATAGACTTGGATCAATTGGAAGAAAGGCGCGAACGTGCAGCTATATGTGAGGCAAGAGCTAAGTCAAAAATGAAAGGATACTATGATGCAAAAGTCAGAAGCACCTCATTCAGACCAGTCGACTTTTTATATCGCGCTAATGATGCAAGCCACGCAGAAGATACAAGAAAACTTGGACCAAAGTGGGAAGGACCCTATGAGGTCACAGAAGCACTAGGAAAAGGCGCATACAAGCTGCGTGATATGAATGGCCGTGAGCTACAATACACATGGAATATTTGCAATCTCAAGAGATGCTATCTTTAGGAAAGGCTACGGCCCATGCACAGACACCTCCGCACTTTAGTAAGTGCTCAATAAATGTCCGTGTATTTACATTTTGTTTTGTTTAGGCAAATGTTTTTTCTTTTTCCAAAAACTTGCAAGAAATAATCAAATATCGTGGTTTCTAACTAACTCCGCGACACATTTAACTTTATTGTTTACATCTTATTTATGTCTCAATATTGTTGATTTATCTTTTTGCCTACATGGTGCACATGCATTTATTAAAACCCACGATGGTAAAAGGATGAGTAAACCTACTAAATAACTTGTTGAGTAAGAGGGTTGCAAACCCATCAACATTGGATCACTCATCCTTGTTAAACACCTTACTCTCAAGAAGTTGGAGTAAGTTCAATGCGCATCCCACGATGGATATGCAACAATGCACACTGTGCGCGTTTAACAAATTTGGAGCCAAGACTCTTGACTCCTTGATATGGTATTTGCGGTACACTGCATGTTAACCCATACACTTGTGAATTTTTTATTCGCATATACATTAAGTTATGGACTTCATAACACAATTATAAGTGATTGTAGATTCTGTAATCTCTTTTAAGTACGTTTGGATAACAGTTTGATTCTTGGATGTCTTTTATGCAAAGACAAGAAACTAAGTACAAACATTATAATACAAATATGCGTACAAATCAACTTCAATTTTATTATAAACTACAAGTTTATACAAAACATAGATTAACATGCACATGTGCAACAAAATCGTTAATCTATTATAAAACAAAAACAAACTACATACTATGTGAACGCTCAAGCTTTGAGCTGCCAACCCGGTGCACATCACTCCTAGCTTCCTCAATCTTCTTCAGTAGATCAATATCCCTGGGTGACACCGTCGCCACACTAACAGGTACCCCATCAGACCTTGGGATATGTGCTGTACCTAGACCACAAAGGGTGGCTTTCCCCTTCACACCCTTCTTCCTAGCAAGTCTCATGGCATGGGCTTCTAGGGATTCCTTCAGAGGGATCTCCTTCTCAAGGGCAAAAGGGTTGAGAATGTCACGCGGACGTGCAAAGACAGGTACCTGCAGCTGCGACACATCAGGCTTCAGGAAGTAATCAAGTTGTGCCTCAGCCTCTGCTGTGTGCCTCCCCAAGGTCAACCCCTCCATGATAACACCTATGGGGTAGCCTTGGTCGCGCTCCAGTTGAGCAATATGAGGAAGCTCTAACAGCTTCATTTTCTCCATAGCAGTGACAAGCTCAGTGTAGACATCACCATTGTAACATGTCACCTCCGCGATGGGCACCGCCAACATTTGGCTCTCGTGCAGCTCCTCTACACTTCCGCCTTGCCACGTGCCAAGGCGCATTGAACAACATTCCCAAATGCTTCTACAACTTCTTGGGACTCTAAAGTGCTCATAGCAGCCAGACGAAGACCATGGCTGATTAGCCAGTTGCGAATAAAACACCATTCCTATTGTATTATAGGCAATAATTTCAAAAGGAATCAAATGCTGCAAGTTTGAAAAATACAATGGGATTCAAAGGAATCAAAGGAATCAAATGCTACCTGCGCTCAGCAATGGAGGATACCAAGTGTGGGTATAGCTCCTCATCATACTCTATGCTGAGCTTGCGCAGCTTACCCTCCTGTTTCTCCAGCACATCCTCCACAGTCTTGCGAAACTCATCCAATTGAGAGAAGTGTTTGCTCTTGTTCTGCTCCATGTACTTCAACCCCCATAGGCAAGTGGACTTGTACTGATCAAAGGCAGAATGCTCTTGGCTGACTTGGGCAAGTAGTGACATTCTCTCATCAGCGAGCTTCTTGGTGTACGCATTTGTTAACTCTACTGAAGCATGAGCACTAGCCAACTGCGCCTTATGTAGCGCAATCTCTTCATCCTTCTGCGCACTACGGCTCCCTTCACCAGCATACTTAGCCTTGAGCTGAGCAACCAACGCGGCCTGGTGCGCAGCAGCCAAGCTAAGCTCCTCTATCAGCTGCTCCGTAGGCACATCCTCACATGCCCTCGAAGGCTCATCCATTTAAGGGACATTCGCCTCAGATGGCGATTTCCCAGTATGCGCAGCATCACTCCCTACAGCTTCATCACTGCACAAAATGGACAAGGATTCAAGGTTATTATATCTACAGAGGATACGAAAAAATAAACGAGGCACAGGTTTCATTACTTACTTGGGGGAAGGAGCTTCAGCTGTATCCTGCGCAGTGATGGATGGCGAGGCATCCTCATCTGATGACACATCCACAGTAATAATGTGGCGTCTTCGCTTGGATGTGCTCCCGCCACCATCGCCAGAAGCTTTCTTGCGCTTCACTCTCTGGCTCGTCTCTTCCGGCTCGCTGTCAACCTTAAGGATCCCCATACTTTCTGAGGAATCCGTGCGTGATGGTTCTGGGGATGGCACCTGCTGAGATGGAACACTGCGCACTGGAGTCGCCTCTAATAGTGGTGGGGATGCATTCGCCGGCTCCTCCTATACATATTCCATGGTGCGCCCTGCTGTAGCCTCCAAAATTGGTGTCTCACCATCTCTCAAAGGGCGCACCCCTACGGTTACCAGTGTGGGCTTCACTAGCTTCACTACGCTAAACAAATCCATGTCTGCACAACAAACAACAAACAACAAACAACAAACAAAATAGAGTTATATAAAGATATAATACAAGAGAGCGCTTACACTATAGATGCGAAGGAAAGGAAGGACAAGCACCCACCCCGGTTATCCTCATCCAGAAAAGTTGGCACCTCGTCAGCACCTTGAAAGTAGTTGCGACTGATCCCCATATGCTCCAAAAACTCTTCTGGGTAGGAGTTGATGGGGATGCGGTTGGCATTTATTGTCTCCGCGTCATCTGCGCTGTACGTCCCGGGGTTTGGGCACTCATCCTTTGGTAATGTCCCCTGGGTATAGAACTCAAAAGTCCAAGGGAACACTATATTATCAATCCAGAAAAACCTCTCCCTTCAATTCCTAAGTGCGTCTAGCTTTTCAGTATAGCATTGAAGGTGACCTACGTGTTTGGAAAAGGATACCCACCCGTTTGACCACGTTATATGATAAAACACGCGGAAGAGATTAATAGTTGGGTTAATGGCAAGCAAACGACAGTTTACTTCAAAATTGGTTATCTTAGCTGCGCCTATATAGTGCAGTTGGGATATGTGATGGCGATAATAATTGAGTACGTCGCACAAGAATAGTGAAATGGGCACGCGCTGATTCGAAAATTTAAAAAAGCGCGTGTATACCCCTATTTTTCCCTCAGGGAAATCAACCATAGATGCGGTCGCCATCGGTACTACCGGATGCAACGCGAGAGGGATATAGTAATCCGAGGTGAACTCACAAAATTCATCCTCGGTTATATCGGAGGTAAAATCGGACAATTTGAGAACCATTCTTTAAAATTGATGGTTTCAGATGCGCACGCGCTATTACCTTCATATAAAGTTGATTTCTTGATTGGTGTATTGAAGAATTTAACAATGGTGAAAATGGAGTTTTACTGTGATAATCACAGTGAAAAGGGAGATACCCTTTATATAGGGTCACCTATAGTCTTGGATGCTTGACATGTGGATCCCACTAACTCTAATCGTGTGGCTGGGAGATCAACACGTACAACACTTTTTCACCCACCTCCTTACGATTTCCGAGGGATACTTAGGACTAATTTGGACTAGATACACTGTATATTTCTTTTTTGCGGAAATACTTGAAGCATCCCCGCCACGCATTCTGGATAGTCTTCCGCTACAGTTGTTAGTCTAGCATACGCGATTGCACCTTGCGCATACTAGACTGGGGGGACATGATGACGTATAGTCCGCACTCGGGTCACGAACCCGACTAATGGACACTACTAATACCCAAGCCCATCACGTGTGTACTTTTAATGGACACTACATAAATGATTCGTTTTTAATTTTTAACCACTTTACTTAAATATTTATGGTTTCAAATTTTTCTTATCTAGTGTACTTTTGTGGGACTGATTTGATTACCTTTGATTATGTATCAACTTGAATGTGTTTCAGAAATTGTATGGGTTATTTGGTTTGACATATTACTCTGCATTTAGGTATGGAAGAAAATGGTAAATCAAAAAGAAACATGGAAGATAACACTAACTCAGGCAAAGCAAAAAAAAATCAGAGTTAGCTGGAAACCCATTAGCGTAGTCAAAACATTTCTTGAGGCGTGTCTTCATGAGCTTGCTTTCGATGGGAGAGAAGGTTCAGGTTGAAAGTACTTTCATGGAAGAGAGTTGCAAAGGTTCTTAAGGATAATCATAACTTTGAGGTTGACCAGAAACAGATGAAAAATTACTATGACTATCTCAAAACCAAGTAAACGACATGGTTGTCACTAAGAAACAAGACATGCAACATCTATGATGACTCCACAAAAACATTTAGTTTGTCGGAAGAATGGAAGCTAGAAATTCTGGTTAGTTAATGTATTTTTTAAAAGCCTTATTACTCTGTTTATTCAACTATTTATATGATTAAAGCTTCTTTTTATAGAAAAATAAAAATGTTAAATCACTGAAAACTACGACCTTGCCATTTCCGGAACTTTGTGCACCACTTTCCGATGGAACTTTATCCACCGGTGTTAAAAGTGTTGGACCTAGTTCAACAGAACCTAGGCGGATTGTTGAGGCCAGTGTGGTTGAAGATGATGAAGAAACGGAGGTCGTGAATGTTGACTCTCCATGTTCATTTCATGCTCCTCGTCTTCCAGTTAAAACCAAGAAAAGAGGTAAACAATTGATAGATGGAGTTGAAGAAGAAATATTGGGTGTTCTTAAAGTGATTGCTAATAAGATAAATCAACCAACATCGGAATCGCCTCCTAAACCCGAACCACCTTCTGTTACAGATTGTGAGAATAAGTTGAATGGCCTTGAGTGGGATGAAAATGACCCGCTGTATGAAACCGCACTTGCAATCTTTTGTGACCCAAATGACCACTATAGGGAAGGTTGGATGAAACTAAAACCGGAGAGGTGTGTTAACTGGGTTAAAATGATTGCACGTACTCAAGGGTTCATGTAGAAATTTGAATATCCATCTTCTACCATGGTTTTTTGTTTGAAATTTCTAGACCTTTAAAAGCTTTAAACATGTCTAGTGGCATGTTATGAATTTTGTATTTGTGTAACATGTAGTTTTGTGAACATGTATTTTGTATCTCATAATAGGCTTTTGGGAAATCTATGATTATTATGTTATGATGTTTTGTAAAGTTGTTATCATCTTAATATATTTTCCTGTGATTATTATGTTATGATAATGTATCTCACAATAGGCTTTTGGGAAATCTATGATTATTATGTTATGATGTTTTGTAAAGTTGTTATCATCTTAATATATTTTCCTGTGAAAAATATGTTATGCTGTAAATTATCAATGTTGATCACTATGGTATATTTTGGCTTAACAGATGAACTACCTTTTTATTCAACATTAGTTTTAGGCCAAAGGGTAAATTGTCATTTATTGCTTTTAAAAGGGTCATCCATAAGAGAAAAAGAAACAACATGTTCTCTTATATAACTTTTTCTGCACAACTATATTGTATCCAGAAGGACACTTTGTGTGGACAGAAAAATAAAAGAAACATCACCTTAGTTTTTACAGTAAGTTCAAAAAATTCTAAAAGGTGTATATGTTGGTTCTCGAGGCACTCTTACGATTTAATAATATTTATTGAACATTATAATTTAGTATGCATTTTAAAACTCTGTTGATTTAATAACATCTTTTTCGGACGGCTTTTATTGGCTATTCGAACAGCTAGCGAATTCGGTTCTCGGTTGAACCCATTGGTCCGGACGTGTTTTTAAAACCATATGTACTATTAACTTGTTTGCATATAAATTATATGAAACTTTGTATGTTTTATTAGTTTGTACAATATGTATAATAACATGTATCTTTCATATTATGGGTGTTTTAAGAATAACATTTATTACGTAGTTATAGTTATCGGTCATGGTTGGCAACAAGCGGTAAGGAAGCGTTTAGGAGCGACAAGCGGTAAGCGGTAAGCATTTAAATGAAAAGCTTGTTTGGCAACATCTCTAATAGTGGTTGAAACTATCCTAACCGCTCCAAAATGAAATGCTTCTTGAATGAGCTTTCCAGAATTGCTTCAAGCGTTTAGATAC
>JARVZY010007317.1:7500-15000 GCA_030686995.1 Artemisia argyi | reverse complement strand
AATCTAGATCTCCGTCTTCTCTCTTCTTTTATTGCCCTCTTGTCCTGTCCTGTCGTGTCGTTAATTGACAGTATGACTTAGGGCTCAATATAATTTGACCGAACAAATCATAGTTTGGTAAACCACCTTGAATCTACTGCGGAGTGAAGGATCTTGGATCCAACGCATAACCCTTTGGGAATCAGAAAGATAAAGACGAGAAAGACCAATGAAATCAAGTTTCAAGATTGTATAGTTTAATGGTAAAGTTTGATTACCATTAATCCTCAGAATAGTTAACGAGTTTTTCCCTTTTATTTATATACTATGCATCACCTAAATCCTAAAGGCGGCTCCAGGCCTGAGTTATATTAAGTTAAGGTGGCCTTAGTTACCTATGGTATTTGTCTTATTACCTATTTCTAGTTGATTTATGAATGAAGGTGGCATAGGCCCCTATGGTCCAGTGGTTACGACCTCTCTCTTTCACGGAGAAAACGAGGGTTCAAGTCCCTCTGGGGGTATACCAAGACTAAAGACTATAGGAGTGGGATTTTCTATCAAGTGATCCGTATTTGTCAAGTCCTTCTATTAGTCTACTCAGAAGAGACTTTCTATTTTATATCAAATGTTATATTTGATTTCAAGTGATATGTATTTGTCAAGTCTACTTGGGAGACGAAAGGAAGTTGATTATGGAACGTCTAAAATGAATTAGGCGTTGGGTCGATGCCCGAGTGGTTAATGGGGACGGACTGTAAATTCGTTGGCAATATGTCTACGCTGGTTCAAATCCAGCTCGGCCCAACAATTCGCCAATCTACTATCAGATGGTATAACCCTCTTGTTCTTAAGAAATACCTGATACAAGACAAGAGAATAAAAAAAAGAATCTAAATTTTCTGCTAGATCTCTTCTTATTTCCCTGGGATTGTAGTTCAATAGGCTAGAGCACCGCCCTGTCAAGGCGGATGTTACGGGTTCGAGCCCCGTCAGTCCCGACGGATCCAATAAGTACATCAATTCGCCTCTCCATTTTCTGTGAAATGAAGGGACAGAGAGAATAATTGAATTCCGAAGGGGTTTCCCTCTATTTTTTTTTTTTCAGGATTCTCTCGAAGAAAGAACACACCCTAAAATAAAATGAAAATAACTAAAATAGTGAAGTTGACAGAATATTTCATCTTTTCGGCCGCGACTCGTCTTTCTCATACTTCTTTGTTTTGTCTTCCAAAGAAAAGAGGATCACTAAAATTTAAAACCTAATTCCTGTCTTTTTCCACTTCGCTTGTATTGTTTGTTGGTGGGGTTTTGTAGTTAATGGAAACGGACGGGTTAGATTATACTTCATTTGATGGTTCTAGAAGGAAGACCTAAGGTAGGTTATAGAAAAGAAAGAACAGAAAAGAAGGATAAATAAAGGAATTTTTGATTGGTCCGGGAATCCTATCTTGGATTCGGTATGGATAAAAGATCTTCATATGTTATATACTATTAATTCTCCACGACTAATTAATTTAATAGCTCAGATATTGTTATTCATGATATTGATCCGATTCAATATCATCGATAGGTAATGCATTCATTGAATTGACAGGTGAAAGATTTATCATCTCTATGGGATTAAATCCCGAGTTATTGTATTGTGAAATAAAAAAAAACGATGAGATTATGGAAGTAAATATTCTTGCATTTATTGCTACTGCACTGTTCATTTTAGTTCCTACTGCTTTTCTACTTATAATTTACGTAAAAACAGTAAGTCAAAATAATTAATTAATTACTTTAAATGAAACTCGACTTCTGAATTCTTTGAAGAAATCAAAAGAAAAGTATTCTATTTTTGCTGAAATCAAGGGGCTATAATCGGCGATATTCTATGAGATCCGAGAGTATGGTAAGTAAGAAATTGCTTTATTACTTACCATACTCTCTATTAGTGTTATAGTAGTGTATAAAGTTGTACTTGACTTTCTAATAAAAAGGGTATGCTATATTAGCTTCTATCTTCAATCTTCAATTCAATATATGTAGTTATTAATCCATATTTGGAATTGACGTAGGACCCAATCTTTTCTTTCATACATTTATATATATATATATATTTATATTCCAATGAATCTGAAAACTTCCAATGAATCTGAAATAATTGTTTTACTGTTATAGAATACATTTCTCCACTAGAATCTAATGGAATTTCGAAATGAAGATATTTTTATTTGAAAATTATTTCAATTTAAATAAAGAATGCGTTGCAGAACGATCTATAAAACAATTGATACCTTTTCATTTCTCAACTAAATTAGGAGTGCTTCTAAAGTCCACTTCTTCCCCATACTACGAGTGAAAGGGAAAAAGTAAAGACTACCATTAAAGCAGCCCAAGCGAGACTTACTATATCCATGTGAATTATGTCCCTTATCTCTATGATAGAATTATTCCATTATTGCTCACTAATAATAGTAGAATGAATGGTCCAGAGTCAAAAAGGGATTCTGGGCGAACACTATTGATGAATCAATCAAATAAATGGATTTTAAAAATTCCTATATGATTTATAATCCGTACCCTTTCCCGATTGTCTCTCTGAAGGAGTTGGGATATAGTATATTATACTCTTGACGAGGGGTAAAAATTGTTTTGGGCTTTTTTTTTTATTTTCTATAAAAGGTAAATTATCTATCCAATCTCAATCTAATAGTGATTGAATGCCTGAACACTCAGAGATTCTCGCGAGTCTATATATGTAGATTACAGTATAGAAAGTACTTTCCCAACTAGTAGTGGAATTCTCGGCCGGTTATCCAATGTAATTCAAGACCCAATCAATAGACATTACATTAGCAGTAGAAGAGAATCTGGAAGTCTTGCTTCGACCATTATAATCTTTCTTTGAATTTTAGATTCAAAGATTTCCAATCTTTTACAAAATCCCCAGAACATAAAAAAATAGCGGAACAGAACAAGAGATTTCGATTCGTTTGTTGATGAGGCGGCACCCGGATTTGAACTGGGGAAAAAGGATTTGCAGTCCCCCGCCTTACCACTCGGCCATGCCGCCAAAACGATACACAATAGGATAAAAATTTCCCTTTTTGAGTTGTATTAGTAAACTTGAGTTTATTGTACTTGCATCCCTTTTTAATCCTTTTTTCTAAATTTAGAAAAAATTAGAAAAGAAACCGTTTTTCCCCTTTTGATTGTATTTGATCTGCCCCTTCGATTGATTGTATAGTATCTCAAAACACACAAACTTCCACTCACTTTTATATTGAAAAATCAAATGTATATTTTCACTCAAAAAGCCTAAATTTATGGGAACCATTAACTATTTATTGACTGACAATTCGTGAATTATTCTTGGATTTGAATATCAATTTTGGTTTGCCTAATGACATAAGAATAAGCAAAAATTTTTTGATACATACTTAATTTATTTTTTTAATCAAAAATCCTTCTCAATTTCCATTATAACAAAAATTATAGGTATATGTAAACCCCAGAACGGATATTCTTATACAGATACCAAATTGGCTATTTATATTATAGTATGTTGCCTATAAATAAAGGGAATTCGTTGGAACAAAAAAAGGCCTGGCTGGGTATTGACCGGGCCAGGCCCAAAAGGCACTTCGAACAAAATAAAAGAAAGAAGGTGTTCTTTATTTATCTTTCTATTTGGATCTTTCGAGCATCTAAATTGAATTGCTAATTATATAATAACGATAAAGAATGTGAAAGAAATACTTTCTTTAATCCTTACTTGATGTGTAATGTAACATAGTAATTATCTTTTTCAATTGGGAGAGATGGCTGAGTGGACGAAAGCGGCGGATTGCTAATCCGTTGTACGAGTTATTCGTACCGAGGGTTCGAATCCCTCTCTTTCCGTTTCCGTTGATGAGTTTCCATTTTTTCTTTCAAATTTTGCAAACCCCTTTTTATTTTTTCCTTGTTAAATGTGTGGAATAGCTAAAAAAAATCTTAAGAAAATTATAAAATCAAGCAATAAAAACAAAAAAATTATTCTTCACGTCCAGGATTACGTCCTGGATCATTGGATAGGAATCCAAAGATGAAGAGAGAAACAAAGAATATTACTACTGTATAAACGAAAAGTTTGAGAGTAAGCATTACACAACCTCCAAGATCATTTTTTGAAAAAGAAAAACGAGAAAAGACAATAGATCCTCCATTTTTATATCACATATCCTATTTTGACACCAAGAAAAGAATTCTAGAAATAGAAAAGAATGTTCAGAAATTCAAATGAAGTTGAAATTTGTAATCAGAGTCTTTGATTACCACAAATCACTTTCATACCCAAATTAGATATTGTAAGGGACCCGAAGCTAATAAGGTATTTCGCCGTAAAAAGGATTAAAATCAGGAAATAGGGCGTCTCGTGGCTATCCGAGAATTTCAATGTTTGAATCGAAGGTTCATACTGTCAGACTTATTTGATCTTATCAATTGTTATAATTTTTCTCGAATAAATATGAATTTTCTAGGATAGTATTAAAGATCTTATCGAAAACTTACAGCAGCTTGCCAAACAAAGGCTAAAAGAAAAAAGAACAGGGGTATGACTGGCATAACATCTACGATTGGATTCAAAAAAGCATAGGCTTCGGGCAATTTGGCCAAGAAAAGACTACTCGGATAAAGGGCAGAATTAAGACAGATCAAACTAAAGATATTAAGCATAACAGACATTTTTTTCGTCGAGATAATTGCATTTTGATTGAGTTATTGATATAAGGAAAAATGAAGTAAAGTAAGGTAGACAAAAAATCCTTCTTTTTCCGCTCAATCAAAAATCCTCCGATTCTCAAAGGAGAATAGAAGAAATCATACTTTCATACAATATCTTAATTGAATTATATGTAATGATCAATAAATTCCATTGAATTAATTCTAGAGATACACATGCCAAAATCCTAGCACGAATCTATAATAGATTCTATAAAGAATAAAGATTTTCTATAGTTGGACTGGAATTGACGAACACTTAATACCAATATTATTCTTTAATAGTATAAGTATCCAATAAAAATAGAAATGGGGCGTAGCCAAGCGGTAAGGCAACGGGTTTTGGTCCCGCTATTCGGAGGTTCGAATCCTTCCGTCCCAGAGCATATCCATTGTATTCTAATACTTCTTTTTTGTTCAACAAGGTTCTGTTTCAAGGTTTGGATAGACTTTTTTTATTCTTCGCGGAATCATATCTGACTTTTTCACAAACCAAACTAAATCGAGTTCAAATGACATGCAAAAGTAACTGAACCCTTTTGTGACCCATAGAAAATGGGGCATAGATCACAGTTGGAAAAAGATTACTTAACCTCAGGTTAAAAAAATATGAAAATACATATAAAACGAGGAAGTGCTTAGCCTATAGGTATGTAAGGTTATCCTATTTCAGTGACAATAGTGTTTCCATTTTTGTGAAAACTAAATTGCATCCCTAAAATATGAAAATTTAAATATTTAACAATGATATTTCTTTTTATTGTTCGATCTATTTAGCTTATTTGCTTTGCATCATTGACAATTCCATTTGAAAAGAAAGAGAGATCTTGCTTTTTTATGATAATAAAAAGGAGTAAAACTTGACTCAAAGAATGATGTAGAAGTAGAAAACTTTTTCAACTATCAAGATTTGTAATGATTCCTTCTAGGTTGGGAAGTTGAAAATGGTCAGTCTATCTTATTGAGTCACTTGAAGAGGCAGAGTCAAATAGAATTTATTTATTTATTTTATTTGTGCGATTTCTGTTAGTTATGTTATTTCTATATTTGGATTTCTTAATATTTCTGTTAGATATTTTTTTGAGATAGAGATTTATAGAAAAATGTTATATTCAGACAAAAAAAGACGGCATTTTGCTAAAATTTATTCAGAAAAATCTTTATTATCTGTGTAGATATTCTCTATTAAATATAAATAACTATGTCTCTGTACCGACTGAACCAATGACTATTCATGATTCCATAATTGAATCAATTCCATACTGGTTCCAAATTAGAGGAATGTTATGGTAAAACTTCGTTTAAAACGATGTGGTAGAAAGCAACGTGCGACTTGAAGGACATGATCCGGTGTGGATTCTTATTGTTACATCCACCATTTTATATAGGAATGAAGGTGCTCTTGGCTCGACGTCGTTTGTTCTATTCTACTAGAACCCTTCTTTTTTTATTGGGTTCTAATGTAAATAGTTCATGATGGAGCTCGAGTAGAAAGTATTTATTAATTTCTCAGGGGCAACGATCTAGGGTTAATGCCAATTAATAAATTGGAACAACTTCGTAAGTATATCTTCGATATAGAAATCGAAAGGATTCCATTCCAACAAATTTTCAAAATTGTTGGAACGGCTAAAACTTTTTCGATCGACAGTGTATCGCGCATGAATCAACCTCGGTATGATTCTTTGATAGAAAGAAATCCCAAAAGGGGTATGTTGCTACCATTTTGAAAGGATTAAGAAGCACCGAAGTAATGTCTAAACCCAATGATTTAAAACAAAAATAAAGGATCCCAGAACAAGGAAACACCACTTCAATTGTCTCACGGATCCGAATAAAGAATCCAAATAAATTTTAAACGAGACAAAAACGGTGGGTTAAAGACCACTCAATAAAAAAATATCTTAAAAATCTTTAATATATTTGAGAATTATTATTATTATATTATTGAACTTGAGTTATGAGTACAAATGATTTTTTTTCAGCAACGCAGCTAAATAAAAATGACTATGAGTTAAATTGAAATTTGAAATTATATTATAGAATAATTCATTTTACAGATTTTCTATTTATTCTAATTCTAATTTTATCCATAGACAAAACATCATTTTTTCTCGAGCCGTACGAGGAGAAAACTTCCTATACGGTTCTAGGGGGGGGGGGGTTCTTTTTCATCTACATCTATCCCGATGAGCCGTCTATCGAATCGTTGCAATTGATGTTCGATCCCGAAGAGAAGGAAGAGATCTTCAGAAAGTGGGTTTTTATGATCCGATCAAGAATCAAACTTATTTAAACGTTCCCGCTATTCTCTATTTCCTTGAAAAAGGTGCTCAACCTACAGGAACTGTTCAGGATATTTTAAAAAAGGCAGAGGTTTTGCCCTAATCAAATGAAATTCAATTAAATTAAGGAAATAAAAAATAAGGGTAGGATAATGATTTCTATATCATTTTGGATATCTTTTCTATACTATGTTTTTTTATTTCCTTCTTTTCTTCTTCTATTCGTATCTAGTTATCATTGTTTTTATAGAATCCTTTTTGATAGAATCTTTTTTGATAGAATCCTTTTCTAAGGAAACCCTTATTTGATTCATCCTCACAAAATAGAACTATTTTGGCATTACCTGCAATTGGATGGTTTTCATTCGACCTCTAATATCAAGTAAGAAACAAGGAATCGAAGTTCTTTATTCTATATGGATTCAATACACTCTTGATTGCATAAATACTTTTTCTACTTCTTCTTTGTTTATTCTCCATCTAA
>JARVZY010007316.1:0-23667 GCA_030686995.1 Artemisia argyi | reverse complement strand
AAAATCTCGTCGAGGAGCACGGCCCCAATTGGTCACTAATTAGTAAGTCTATACAGGATATATCAGTTATGTCATGTTGGTCAAGGTTTTCACTTCAAAGGTCATTTACGCCTGAGGAAGACGAGATGTTGCAAAATCTCGTTGAGAAGCACGGCCGCAATTGGTCACTAATTAGTAAGTCTATACCGGGTACAGTCAAGGTGGTTATCACTTAATAGGTCATTTACACATGAAGAGGACGAGATGCTGCAAATTCTCTTTGAGAAACACGGCCCCAATTGGTCACTAATTGGTAAGTCTATACCGGATAGATTGGGTAAGTCATGTGAGTCAAGGTGGTTATCACTTCAAGGGTCATTTACGCCTGAGGAGGACGAGACTATATTACGAGCTCATGCACGTTTTGGCGGAAAATGGACAAGTATTGGGCGCTTACTCAGTGGTCGCACGGCTGAAGCGATTGAGAACCATTGGAATTCGACTTTGAAGTGGAAAAGCAGTTCGATGACTAATGAAGATACAACCATAGTAAGCCTTATTCCAAACGAGTCAAGTTTTTAATAGCTAACATTTATACATATTTAACATTTATACATAAATAACACAGGTGATAATATTAATGTTAGTCTAATCACAAGTATTTACTTCGTAATAATTTATACATAAATATATATTATGATGTTTTGTATTCTTCACGTACGGGATCTTTGATGCTATTGTTCGGCTTGACTCGATTACACCCCGTCCCATTAACATCAGCCGAAGTTTGTGTATTTATGTTGACATGCATGTTCTTAACCTCCATCTAGATTGATGTTTATTCCAATATAGATTGGACATGGTATACAAAATAAAGTATGATTGGCGTAAGGAATTACATAAGCCTGTCCAAACTTGTGTGGACCGAAACAACGGATGTCTATATCCAGTTATCAAAACGAGGATAGCTATGAAAATACAGGCGGTGGCCTCATCGACATAAAAAAAAAAAAAAAAAAAAAAAAAAAAAAAAAAAAAAGGCTAACGTAACGGGCCTGGACAGAACGAATGGGCTGGGCCAAAAAGGACGGAATCAAAACGACAATTGTGGCATCGTTTCTGACACTGCATTATATATATAGTAATATGCCTCTTTCTTCTCTTTATCTTGTAGAACTTCACCAAATCGCTCCAATGACGACAATTATAGGCAGATTTCTTTAAGTATCTCAAATTTGTTCATGTATCCGCCTTCAGTGTTCATTCCAGCCATTTCTCTAAGCATTTTTTCACAAATATTTTCAGAAGTTAATTAAAATTTTCATTTTTGTTGTAGATTAGCTTCACTGTTTTTTTCTTTATTGTTCTTTTTCAGATTTCATTTAGCGTTGATCTTTGTCTTCTCGGATTATGTTCTTCACTTCATCCAGTAGAGAAATCGAGAATTTTATTCGGACGTAACTCTTTTGCCTTTCAGTCACCGGCCACTAGGTCTTCAACACCCAAGAAAGAGGCAACTTCTTTAATACCCTCTCGTTCTGCACCATAGACGTTTTCTTAAGTATACTGGGTATAGCAGACCTTGATACTCAGGATACAGCCTTCCGGATCACGTTCAGTTCAGTTGATGCGTCAATTTGCTCAATCACGCTGAAATTGAGAAGATAAACTTAGAGTATTACTTATGTAATCTGGTAGCATACTCGACTTATAATCAATCATTCAAGTTTTAGTATGGTGCTATAGTTTAATATGAAACTGAGAATTAGTGATACTACGTACTAGGCCACCTTTTTAAAAAAAAATCAATTTACGTTTTTTTTTTTTTTTTTTTTTTTTTTTTTTTCCTCTACTTTTTTTCTAAAATACAGGGTGCTCAAAATATCTACATACTGTTAAATTAATTAAACATATAAAGGATCAATCTCATGTAATCATACCATAACAATAACATTAAAGTAAACTTACTTGATGATAGAACCGACTGAGGATTATGATTAGATGAAGAAGCCATAGCGTTAGGGTTAGTCGATTCCGGTAGTGATGCCAATAATCCGATGGAGGGATTTCTCTCAAGAGTTATGGTGTTTATTGAGAGAATACGTTCTTGACAAGATACAGGAAAAAACCCACAACCCTGAATATTTATTTGTTATGGTAGTTACTTCCATCAAATAACCGCCATTTGTTAGTTAGGGTAGATAATGTCATTAAGGCATACTTTAGGGTCTAAATGGTCTAAGGCCACATGTGAAAGGATTTATTCTAACATTCTCCCACTTGGCCATAAGACCATTTATTCATATATACATAAACCTGAAAATTATATTGGCCAATTACAAGTTTATGTGAATTACCATAATTCCATAATAGCACCAAAGCAAAAAGATACAGCCACACATGTCGCGTTTGACACGGGACCCCCATCGATTATACTAATAGCACTAATATGAAATATATGATTTCATTAAGCCAAAATGACAAAGTAATGTGGTACACATAAGTTTGTCTATAATGAAACATAAGTGTACACAATTAAAAATAAATACAGACAAACTAGACATTATAGTGAAGGATATTATCTTAAAGCGCTTGTTTTGAAGTTAAACATAAACATGAAATAGTTCATTAACTACAACACATTATGTAAGGTCTTGACGTAAACCCATTCTAGCAACATGGCCTTGAAATACTTTGGGTGGTAGACCTTTAGTTAGCGGATCCGCAAGCATTTCATGAGTTCTAATGTGCTCGATACATATACGTTGTTCCTCCACTCTTTCACGTACAAATAGGTACTTTGTATCGAGGTATAAACCAGCTCCAGTTGAACTATTACTGTTCGAGAAGCTCACGGCTGCGTTATTATCGCAATAAATCTTTAATGGCCTTGAGATAGAGTTAACAATTTTGAGTCCAGTGATCAAATTTCTCAACAACATTGCATGGCATGTCGCATTATAAACTGAAACATACTCAGCCATCATTGTTGAGGTCGTCGTTAGCACTTGTTTTTTACTCTTCCAAGAAATAGGCCCACCTGACAGCATGAAAATATATCCCAAAGTTGACCTACTAGAGTCTTTGCATTTCGCAAAGTCTGAATCCGAGTATCCAATAACTTCAAGATTGTCGGATCTAGTGTAAGTTAATTTGTACTCCTTCGTTCCTTGTAGATATCGCAATACTTTCTTAGCAGCTTTCCAATGATGTAGGCCAGGATTAGATTGAAACCTGCCTAACATGCCACATATAAAAGCGATATCTGGTCGAGTACAAACTTGAGCATACGTTAAGCTTCCTACTACGGAAGCATAAGGAATTCGCTTCATTTCCTCATGTTCAACCTCAGTTTTCGGACATTGATGAGACCCGAAAACATCACCCTTAATTACGGGAGCGACCGTGGGAGAGCAATGTTGCATATTGAACCTATTGAGTACGCGTTCAATATATGCCTTTTGGGACAATCCTAATGTACCATTGGCTCGATCTCGGTGAATTTCAATTCCAATTACATACGAAGCTTCACCAAGATCTTTCATGTCAAAGTTTCTAGAAAGAAAACGTTTTGACTCATGCAACAAGTCAATATTATTACTTGCTAAAAGGATATCATCAACATAAAGCACAAGTATAATAAAGTTGCTCCCACTCATCTTGAGGTATACGCACTGATCTACCAAATTCTTGATGAAGTTGTGTTTCTTCATCACTTCATCAAATTTTAAATACCATTGACGGGATGCTTACTTAAGCCCATAAATAGATTTCTTGAGTTTACAAACTAAATGTTCTTGGCCTTTAGATTTAAAACCTTGTGGTTGGGCCATGAACACATCTTCATGTAAATCTCCATTAAGAAATGCTGTTTTGACGTCCATTTGATGTAACTCCAAGTCAAAATGAGCTACAAGGGCCATTACGATCCTTAGGGAGTCTTTTCTCGATACTGGAGAAAATGTTTCTTTATAATCAATGCCCTCTTTTTGAGTATACCCTTTTGCAACCAAACGAGCTTTGTATCGCTCAACATTTCCATTTGGGTCAAGTTTGGTCTTAAAGACCCACTTGCATCCAACGGGTTTTGCACCCTTTGGTAATTCAGCAAGTTCCCAAACGTTGTTTTTGCTCATTGAGTTTAGCTCATCATTCATTGCTTCCCTCCAATGAGCTGATTGGTCACAATTAATGGCATCCTCATATGATTCAGGGTCATTGCATTTCCCTAAGTCAAAATCAGCCTCATTCAAATAGGTATAGTAATCGTCAAAGTTTGTGGGCTGCCTATGTCGTTGTGACCTACGCAACGGTTGTTGAGTTTCTTGTGGTTCAACATTAATTTCGTGGTTAGGTTCATTTTCCTCGACATTATTTGGTTGATCTTGAGCAATTAAGTGATCATTCGAGGTTTCAAGTGGCGGGTTAATCGAGATGGGCACATGAATTATTGGTGTCTCATCTCGAGCCTCTTGAAGTTCAATTCTTCTAAATGAACCGCTCCCACTGTTGTTAGCATTTTCAAGAAACTCTGCGTGGCGTGTCTCAACAATTCTGGTACTATGAGAGGGGCAATAAAATCGGTAACCCTTTGATCGTTCTGGATACCCAATGAAGAAGCAACTAATGGTTTTCAAGTCCAGTTTTCGTGATTGAGGATTGTATAACTTAGCTTCGGCTGGACCCCCAAACCCGTAAGTATCGTAAGCTGGGTTTTCTTCCCGTCCAAATTTCATATGGTGTTTTTGGAACAGATTTTGAGGGAACTCTGTTAAGGATGTGGACAGCCGTTTTCAATGCCTCAGTCCAAAGAAATTCAGGAAGATTTGAATTTGCCAACATACTACGAACCATGTCCATAAGAGTGCGATTTCTCCTCTCAGCTACACCATTTTGCTGAGGGGTACCCGGCATGGTATATTGGTTAATAATCCCATGATCTTTGCAAAAGTCAAAGAAAGATCCAGGAGCTTGACCAACATCTGTATGTCTGCCATAATATTCACCTCCCCTATCCGATCTCACCACTTTAATTTTTCGGTCAAGTTGATTTTCAACTTCCGCTTTAAATGTTTTAAACATTTCAAGTGATTCGGATTTTTCATTAATTAAGAACAGGTACATGTAACGTGAGTAATCGTCAATGAAGGTAATGAATGATTTGTGACCACCAATGCCCGAAGGAAAAGGTCCACATATATCAGTATGGATTAGTTCTAATAATCCGGTACTTCGTGTGGAACCTTTCTTATTTCCTTTGGTCATTTTTCCCTTTATGCATTCTACACATTTTTCAAAATCAGAGAAATCAAGATGGGGTAAAACTTCATCTTTCACAAGTCTAGTCATTCTGTCTCGTGAAATATGGCCTAAACGTTGGTGCCATAACATTGATGAAGTTTCTTGATCTTGTTTTCTCTTATTTTGATTCACATTCTCATTAACGTTAAATGATAATAGAGATTCCGAAAATTGATTATCTAAACATAACTTGAAGAGGTTTCCCTCTAGAAAACCATATCCAACAACACGGGAATTTAAACTAATATATACTTTATTGTATCCAAACGTAAATATAAAATCATCAATAATTAGTTTAGATACAGATATTAAGTTTCGAGTCATGCTCGGTACATAAAGAGTGCCATAAAGATTTAAACAAAAGCCACCCTCCAATATTAATGAAAGGGTCCCAACAGCTTTTACGTTCAAATCAACTCCATTCCCGACTTTAACCGTTCGTTGGTTTCTTTCCAATCTCCGGATTGTACGGAATCCCTGTAAAGAATTAGCAATGTGTACCATGGATCCAGAGTCAATCCACCATGAATTAATAGGGACATTTATATTAAAGGATTCATTAATCATAAAAGATTCAAATATACCTTTCTTTGCTAACCATTCCTTGAATTTTGGACAATCCTTTTGAGTATGCCCTTTCTTATGGCAAAATTTACATTTTGGATCGCCATGGAATGAGCTAGTACTTGCACCCGTTTTCTGGACTTTATTTGGAGTAGAATTATCTCCACTTGAACCTTTGCCCTTCCATGAGCCCTTTCTCTTATTGGTGTTAGTGGTAGCAACATGAATGACATCAGGCTTTTCAACTTTGAGGCGTTCTTCCTCTTGCACACACATGGCAATCAGTTCGCTCATTTTCCATTTCTCCTTTTGCGTATTATAATTGATCTTGAAAGGACCAAATTGCATAGGGAGAGATGTCATAATGAAATGAACTAAAAAACCTTCACTGATTTCCATGTCCATGCCTTTCAGTTTGTTTGCCATATCGCTCATCATCATTATGTGCTCTCGTACACCACTAACTCCGTCATACTTGGTAGTCAACATTTTGAGGATCAAAGTGCTTGCATGGGCTTTTGAAGTCCCTTTAAATTGTTCCTCTACGGAGCTTAAGTACTCCTTTGCATTTTCAGAGTCAGGAATGGCTCCTCGAATAGCAACGGATATGGAATTCTTAATGATCATGAGAGACATACGGTTAGATCGCTCCCACTGTTCATAAGCACGTTTTTGATCTGCTGTACTTTCAGCAGTAAGTGCAGCGGGAGGATCAGTACGAAGCGCATGATCGAGGTCCATTACTCCGAGAGTAAGTTTCACTTGATCTCTCCATGTTGAGAAGTTAGTACCAGTTAAGGGTTCAATTCCGGACAAGTAACCCGTATTGGAAGTTAAGGTAGATGCTGACATAGAATGAAAATTAAATGTATGCTCAGATAAAAACTAAAGGAATTAATGGGATATATATGTAAAGCATATCAGAATAAACATAAACCTATCATGAACACCAAAATAATAGGTATAAAGATGTTGTGCCTAATTATCAACCTCACATTGGTTTAGTTAACAATTAAACCATTAATCATCTTTAACTAGACAAAGCATGCACATATATCACATATCACCGTTGGGCAGAAACGTAACATATTGCTTATTATGCTAATATATATTTCATTGTTCAAGTTATCATACAAATAGCCGTTGGGTTCATTGAGTGGTAACATGAACAATTTCATAATATGGCATGAATAAACTCGCATATTAATCTAAACAACTATTCGTTGGACTAGTTATCTTTATTAATTTGCAAGTTACCATTTAACTAGTGTAGTCAACAAATACGTAATTTTGCTAACCACTGATCTATATGCAATATCAACAAATCATATGCAAACTGTTATCAACATAGAGTGGTGATATCTTATAGATCATTCATATCATAACATTTACATTATTACATAAATCAAGTTCTAATGTTATGTTTATTTTGTACAAGTAATTTACGCATGGTTCATGTAAACTAATATTAACATCCAGAAAAATTACATAAGGCTTGTTTTATACTACTGTCAATTAAAAGATGTAAATATCTTTTAGTATTACTGACTTCATATGAATAGACGAAGACGATTCGCAGAAACTGGTTATTAAATAATCACCATGTGCAGCCATGCATAAATAATTTAATGAAATCATACAACAACTTTTATACTCGTCACAATTCCTGTTGTATATTCGAAATCGCTTTCATCACAGATTAAATTAATTCATAATAATAAGATCATCATCGGTTAATTAGGGTTTAAATATGATACATGAAATTTAAATTGCTCTTGATACCACATGTTAAATTAATTAAACATATAAAGGATCAATCTCATGTAATCATACCATAACAATAACATTAAAGTAAACTTACTTGATGATAGAACCGACTGAGGATTATGATTAGATGAAGAAGCCATAGCGTTAGGGTTAGTCGATTCCGGTAGTGATGCCAATAATCCGATGGAGGGATTTCTCTCAAGAGTTATGGTGTTTATTGAGAGAATACGTTCTTGACAAGATACAGGAAAAAACCCACAACCCTGAATATTTATTTGTTATGGTAGTTACTTCCATCAAATAACCGCCATTTGTTAGTTAGGGTAGATAATGTCATTAAGGCATACTTTAGGGTCTAAATGGTCTAAGGCCACATGTGAAAGGATTTATTCTAACACATACCACCACCGTCTTTCAGTGATATTGGTCATAGACAAGGGAGCTACTATACTCACGATGGGAACTTAAGCTACGAGGTAGGAGGCGTTAGTGATCAAGCACCATCTATTGGTGACATGGCGAGGTATAATGTTTCTCAACCTTCGGGAGGTATGCATCCTTATAGTGGTGAACAGTCAGCACCGAGTCGGGATGCTTTTAACAAACGAGACTCGTCGTCTATTATGATTGAAGGTGACGATGTGCAAGAATTCTCGATCGGGTGATGAAGTCTTGTCAAAAAGGATAGTAGAAAGTTTATGGACATAAAGAGATATGGTGACAAAAGACAATTGATTTGTTGAGTTCTGTTATATGTTTTGTTGGTAATTCAAAGACGAAACAAACAAACAAATACGAACAAACGAAGCGGAAGCTTTATTCAAATACCAAACCAAATTACAAAACCAAATTCAAAAAACAAATTCTAATTCAAATGTACCAAACCTAATTCAAAAGGTACAAAGAAAACTAATGATATCAATCCCTATTTATAGGCTAAAACTAACCGTCATAGATTAGTTTCCTAATTCTAAACAAACTTGGTGGACAAGTCAAACAAATTACCAATTTTACCAAATAACCCCTAAAGTTTACGTCACTTTTCTAACAATCTCCACCGTGACTTAAACTCCTCCACCGGCTTCAAATCAAATTCAAAGTTCCAAATGCTAGAGATACTAGCCAAATTCAAATCAAACGATCGATTCCCAAAAACGATCCAAAACAAACCGAACAAATACAAACGCCGATAATCTTCAAAACGAGCAATCAAATGTTAACCAACAAATTCAAACTCGGTCAACCAAACAAACAAATTGGCTCAAACGATCTTCAACAAAGACAATCAAATTCGGACAACCAATCTTCAAAAACCCGACAAACGAAGATCCCAAATTTTCAAACTAACCAATTCCCAACGATCGAACAAATTTCAAACAACTTGAATAAAGTCTTCAAACACCAAATCGATCTTCAAATTCCAAATACCAAATTCAAGTTCTAATGGTCCTCTTATATAATAAGAATTACGACCCAAATATCAAATTCAAATTCTAATGACCCACTTATTTTATAAGTATTACGGTCCAATTTCAAATACAAAATACAAACCCAACAATCGAACAAAATACGAATAACCAAACCATTTTTCTCTCCAAACAGTCAATATACTAATTATTCTTTCAAATCCGACGATTCCAAAATTCGTTGATGAAAATCAACCAAAACCATTGTTCCAAAGTCCAATTCTAACAAGAAAGCCCAATTCCAATAAGGAAGCCACAAAATTAGTTTTCCCTGATAAAACCAAAAACAAGACGATAACAAATCCAACCAAACCTTCAATTCAAACGATTGATTCAATCAACCCCAAATTCAAACCGACAAACCCCTTTTTTTTCTTTTTCTTTTTCTTTTTCTTCTTCATCTTCAACCTATCTCTGTTACCACTTGTTGGTAATTCAAAGACGAAACAAACAAACAAATACGAACAAACGAAGCGGAAGCTTTATTCAAATACCAAACCAAATTACAAAACCAAATTCAAAAGACAAATTCTAATTCAAATGTACCAAACCCTAATTCAAAAGGTACAAAGAAAACTAATGACATCAATCCATATTTATAGGCTAAAACTAACCGTCATAGATTAGTTTTCTAATTCTAAACAAACTTGGTGGACAAGTCAAACAAATTACCAATTTTACCAAATAACCCCTAAAGTTTAAGTCACTTTTCTAACATGTTTGGTTTTTGTAAACTTACATTTGATGGATTAAAATAAGCCTCGTATGCATCTTTTGACCCACCTTTGTATAAATTTAATCTTTTGTGTTATTATTTCGGTTACAAGCGATAAGATAGTCATGCTTTTATATTTACGCCCATTTGAGGATCTCAACAAAAAAGTGTTTTGACTTATTGTTACAAGCTTTCAAATTCTTATCAATACTTTTCTACATATAAATAGTTTTAAACAATTTAGTGTCAACTACTTTATAAATCTTTTTTTTTTTTTTTTTTTTTTTTTTTTTTTTTTTTTTTTGAAAAGCTTATATTATTAGCACACCTTACCCAAAAGGACTGGCATGACTACATGAGCAATATCATTTCTCCATTTCCACAAATACCATAAGGAAGTAAAAATTAGGCCTTGAAAAAGCTTTTTGGCACCTTGTAGCACTTGAACCCAAGTAATATCCATTAACCAAGTCATGAAGATTAAGCGATGGAGGAAACTACAACAACCACCAACTGAAAACTTTTCTCCATGCTTGAAGGACATGCGGGGAGCCTATTAACGCATGTTCAAGAGTCTCCGGAGCTGAGTCACATATCTGACATATGACTGAATTACCCCGGTTTTCAAGATTAGTATAATTAGGCAACCTATCCAAGCAAGCACACCAAACAAATACATTGACCTTCTTCGGGACCCAACTATTCCAATCAAACCTTTTCCCAACACAGTGAGGAAGGAGCAGTTTTTCAATATATGAGTAACATCTTGAAATCATAATATCCAAGTACGTACTAGTATCTATAAAACAAAAAATTTAGGCAGAAGATGGCATGTTTAGCCAATCCAAGCAAAGGTGAATAGGCATATGACCGCGAAATAGAACATTGTACGTACCAAAATAGCGACTCCACTTGTCTGAAAATTAAACAGCTAAACTCAACACAACGACGGCGTCCTGGCATCTGAAACAACAACCCTGGTCCCTCGAGATAACAATGCAAATATCAACACTGCCACCAAAACCAGCCCCCAATCCGCCATCTTGTAAGTAATGATTTTTGTGAGTGTGATTAGAAGATGATAGGGTGCATGGTGATTTATATACTGAATAAGTTAATGGAAAACTTGGTTAAAAAAAGTAAATAAGGAGGCTTTGTTGGTGGATTGATGGGATGGGGATAAGTTAATGAAGTCACTCATGGTTCGCTATCGTTTGCTTTATATATTTGCATGGGACACAAATATGAAATATTGAAAAGCCTCAGTTAGCTTAAGTTATAAGTGTAATCCTGTTTTATCATTTCGTAACTTTTATTAGTAAGTAAGGTTTAAGAATTTACTAAGTAAGCTTTAAATAGCAGTGATGGACCACTAATCGAAAATAAAACATTTATTCATTAGAAGTTAAGCATAGAACACGCCAAACCAATGGTCACAGAGATAATTTGATATTTCTGGAGCTTGTATATCTCTTATTTCAATTCTTATTATGAAGATGTAAATGATGTTCATGATCCGGATTATGAGTATTTCTTTTAAAGTTTAAAGACGACACTTTCTCAAGCAATTTACAAATTACAAATGACAATGTTTTGAATTTTTTTTACTTTTGTCTGTTTGTAATTTACATTTTTGCTGGCCCATTTGAATTATTTAGTCCATTACGAGTCTGGTACATGGCTTTGTTATTGAGCCCATTTACTCAACCGGATACATTTTATCTACCTATTATATAAAAAATGGCCTTTTATTACTGTAGACCCTCCAGAAGACGACACATCAGCAACCATAACACTCCATAAAACGACACCTTAGAAACTAATAGTAGTGTGCTACTGTTCAATCTTTGAAATTTTGATCTTCATTGCTTGCCATCTTTAAAACCAACTAACCGCTCTTTCATTTCACACACTCCACTCCATCTCTCTCAACCTCAGTCCACTGCCCGCTTGTCATTTTCTGGTGACGTCCGACGATGGTAACATCAGTTTTCTTTTCTTTTTACTCTTTATTTTATTCTTGTCATATACGTAACGTTGCATTTACACCATTTCTTTTGTAGGTTTTGCTTTATTAGCTTGATGTATTTTTCTAGATGAAAAATGAATCGATAGTGACAAAAAACCTTTATCAACGAGCGGTACGTGAACTGGTTTATGATTTTTTTTTTTTTTTTTTTTTATTATTGAACCTATGTGTAAATTGTTTAATTAGGTAGAAAAGAAATAAATGAGGTGAAAGTTATTCAAAAGGATCAAAATGATTTAGATATTCAACGAACTGGTAATACTAGTAATATTTAAAAAAGAGAAAAAGAAAAAGTTAAGAATAAAAAAATAACAGGTTTCATTATCTAACTTATTAATAAATTAACTATGAAAAATTCATTTTTATTAGATACACTTAACTCTAGTTTTAATCATGTAGCATTATGAAAAAAATAATACTACTGTAATAAAAAAAGAAAGAAAGAAGAAAAACGTACCGTGTATTGACTTTGAGTAAACACGGAGTAGCAACTAGGCCTGGTGCTTCTGAGAAACTTTCACGAATTTTCTCGCTTTTATTTATATCTATCAACATCTTCATTTTATTATTATCTATCAATATATACCATCTTAGTTTCTTCTTTCTAAATACTTCTGTTTATAGTGAATAATAGTCAAAAGAAAAGACGACATGGATCAGAAAGAAAGACCATGGAGTCCTGATAGGACGAGATGTTGCTAAATCTCTTCTGGACACACGGCACCGATTGGTCACTAGTTAGCAAGTTTATACCGGGTAAATCGAATCAGTCATGTGAGTTAAGGTGGTTTTCACTTCAAAGTTCATTTACGCCTGAGGAGGACGAGATGTTGCTAAATCTATTCGGCTAACATATGTGAGTTAAGGTGGTATTCACTTCATAGGCCATTTACGCCTGAAGAGGACGAGATGCTGGAAAATCTCTTCGACAAACACGGCCGCAATTGGTCACTAATTAGTAAGTCTATACCGGGTCCATCGGCTCTGTCATGTAAGTCAAGGTGGTTATCACTTCAATGGTCATTTACGCTTGAAGATGACGAGATGTTGCTAAAGCTCGTCGACAAACACGGCCGCAATTGGCCACTAATTAGTAATTCTATACCGGGTAGATCTGCTAAGTCGTGTGAGTTAAGGTGGGACACTTTTCAGAATTCGATGACTAATGAAGATATAACCATCGTAAGTCTTATGAACATAACTAAAACTGGAAGTTTGGATGAATGATATTTCCCTCTTGTTACTTGACTAAACGACTCGAGCTTTTATCGAGCCTCTACATTTTTTTATGTAATTTAACATATTTACGTAAATAACTCAAGAGCTAATATTAATGTTACTCTAACCATAAGTATTTACTTCGTAATAATTATATACATATTATGATGTTTTGCATTCTTCAGTTTTTGTAGTTTACTGATGAGTTTGTCTATTGGATTAAGATGTTTATATATAAATTCGAGTTTTTCAAGCCGAGTTCGAGTCTTATTTGAATCTTACTCGAGTCAAGCTCAAGCCCGGATGATTAAAGCTCATAAAGCCTCAAGCCTTGCCGAACTCAAGCTCAGCTTGACTCGATTACACCCCGTCCCATCAACATCAGCTGAACTTTGTGTATTTACGTCGACCTGCATGTTCTTAACCTCCATATAGATTGATGTTTATTTCAATATAGGCCGAACATGGTAGCGATATAGTATGATTCACGTAAGGAGTTACATGAACCTGTCCAAACTTGTGTGAACCGAAACAACGTGTGTGTGTGTATATATATATATATATATATATATATATATATATATATATATATATATATATCAATTTATCTCTTTATCTTGTATAACTTGACTAAATCGCTACAATAATTAACAACAATTACATGCAGATATCTTTAAGTATTTCAAATCTGTTCATGTATCCAGCCTTCAATTTGCTCTATCATGCTGAAATTGAGAAGATAAAGTGAGTTTTACTTACGAAATCTGATAGCATACGTCCATATACCATTCGACTTATAATCATTCAAGTATTAGTATAGTATTATAGTTTAATATTGTTGATACAAAAGTTGGGCGTTCGTGATTATGGGCTCTCGCTCTCGTACCAATTCGTTTCTTAATGCTTGAAACCTGCGCACTAACAAAATAAACAACACCGTTAGGCTTACCGTGGGATGTCTCCCACGATTAGACTTCGGCGTGAGAGTAAGTAATCGGTTTAGGATTCTCGTAAAAGAGTTTTAGGGTTTGTCAATCGTACCTTTAATGAGAATTATGTCATTCCTTATATAGGCGCAGAATCATTGTAGGGTTCGTGCTCCTTACGTTTCGCACACGTGGTGCTTATCCGGTTTAAGGATATCTATTTCATAAATAGGAGATCCTTATCTAAACCGTATATATAGTTTAGTTGGGCTTTGGCTTATGTGAGCCCATTCCCATTATTGATGCGGCCCAAGTTATAATAGCCCACGCATGGTGGCTTTGGGCCTTAGTAATGTTTAATATTTGGTCTCGTGGCCCATATATAGACTATACGTCATCATGTCCCCCCAGTCTAGTGTGCGCGGCTCGTAGCCGTGGATGCTAGACTAGTCACAACAGCGGTAAGCATGGCGGGAGAAATTTTAAATATCGCCGCCCAATACTGAGGACAATGTACCTAGTCATAGATATTTCAAAGAAATACCTCGAAAATTGGGGGTTGTGTCCACGTGTCCCTAGGAAAACGGGAAAAAGTGCATGTACCGTTTCGGATTCTAGCCACACGTTTTGTGACTGGGATCCACGTGGGCCTCATCTAGGGATTTTTGACTCCTTATATAAGAGTCACCGCCTCCATTTACCCAAAACACATAGTAAAAACACATACTCACCATTGCACACTTCTGCAAAGCGTTTTTTTGCAAAGAAAGTAACTGTTTGATTAGGTAAATTTGTGTGCGTATTCTAGTAAATTTATGAAAATGGTTGCCCAATTAGAGGAGTTTCACTCTGCGATGAGTGAGGATGATGTGCGTCAGTTTTCATCTGACTACTTCATTCCTCTGGATGTGCATCCAGAGGCTCCAGACGTCGATGCGTGTATAGCCGATTTCCCCGAAGGGAAAATAGGACTATACACGCGTGTTTTTGAGTATGCTAATTACCGCGTACCTATATCTATTTTCCTGAGCAATTTGCTCAATCACTATCGTCTTCATATCTCACAGTTGCACTGTATAGGTGAGGCTAAGGTATTTAATTTTGAGGTAAACTGCCGTTTACTTGCGATAGAACCGACCGTAGACCTATTCCGCGCCTTCTACCACACAACGTGGTCGCATGGATGGGTATCCTTTGCGAAGCGCGCGGGGAAGCTTCAGTGCTATACCGAGAAGGTAGACTCCCTGAGGCATTGGAGGGAGTATTTTTTCTGGGTTGATGACGTAGTGTTTCCATCGCCCTTTGAGTTTTATACTCAAGATACGTTGCCAAGGGATGGGCGCCCCGCACCCGGTTCCTATAGTTTGGCCGATGTGCAGACCATTGATGCCAACCGCATCCCCATTAACCCTTATCCGGAGGAGTTTTTGGTGCATGTGGGGTTGAGTCGCAGCTATTTCGGGGGTGTTGACGAGGTGCCAACCTTCATTGATGAGGAAGGCCAGGGTGGGTGTTCGTCCCTTTTTGCTTCTAATCATGTAAGTTTTTCTATATGCGCACGTTTAATAACTAATTTCTTCTTTTGCTGTTTTGTTTCTGTGTGCGCAGAGATGGATCTGTTTGCAGTAGTGAAGCTGGAGAAGCCAAAGCAGGTGACCATTGGCGTGCGCCCTCTGAGGGAGAATGAGCAGCCGCTTTTGGAAGCGACTGCGGGTCATCTGACGGTGTTGGGGCCTGTTGGCCATGAAGATTCGCCGCCTCTCCAAGTTACACCCGTTCAGAGCGTGGCGCCAAGTGTGGAGACTGCGCATGTGGAGGAGGCGCACGCTGAATCTTCTGATAGCGTGGAGATATTGAAACCTGAGGAGGTTGTGCAGAAGCTAAAGCGCAAGGGAGAGGCTGGTAGTAGTGGTACTTCCAAGAGGCGACGCTACCTTATTGGAGATGCGGAGTCATCTGTGGAGGAAGAGACATCCGCTCCTGGCGCGGATAAGAAGGCTGCAGAGGTCTCTTCATTTCTGTAAGTAATCTGTCTCATGCTATGTTTCTTCTTTATTACTTGTCGTAATATGATCTAACTGTTTTCTTCCTTTATTGTAGCGATGATGCCACGAAGGATGATGGAGCCTTCGTGGAAACGGTGGTCCCTCCTCAGAATGAAAACAAGGAGGAGGGAGCAAAGGTTGATGAAGGCGTATCTGCGCAGCAACTGATGGATGAGTTGGCTGCTACTGCTGCGCGTCAAACTGAGCTGGTGGCTCAGTTGAAGACGAGGTACATCGGGGAGAGTAGCACTCTCGCCCAAAAGGATGAGGAGATAATTGTTCTCCGTGCGCAGCTGGCTGAAGCGCAGGCGGAAGTGGGGTCCTTCAGGGTGTACACGGATAAGGTCACCACTGAGAAGTTGACCGCGATGGCTGAGCTAGAGCAAGCGCGCGGACAACTTCATCAGTTCAGGGCCAACCTTACTTGGGCAGTAAGGTATCTTGAGGAAAAGAAGGAGGAGCACTTCGCGAACATTGCTGAGTTCAAGGTGCGCATGGAGAAGATTGTTCAGGCGCAGGAGGAGAAGCTGCGTGGCCTGAGCATAGAGTATGATGAGGAGTTATACCCTCATCTGATGTCTACCATAGCTGAGCGCAGGTACGTCCTTCCATCTTTTTTATGCAATGTTGCTTTACTATATTTGTTTATATATTTATGCTAACACAAGTTGTTCTTTGTTGATGTAGGTGGTTGATCAGCCATGGGTTGCGCGTAGCTGCTATAGGCACCTTGGAGTCCCAAGAGGTGTTGGGGGCCTTTGGGAAGGTGGTGCAGTGCGCTGTGGAGCGTGGGAGGTCGCAAGCTATGGAGGATCTCCATGAGGCCAAGGTGTTGAACGTGGCCTTGACTGAGGTACCTGGCTATAACGCGAGTGCGTATGACGAGCTGGTGCAGGCCATGGAGGGGATGAAGCTCCTTGAGCTTCCTCATATTGCTCAGTTAGAGCGCGATCAGGATAACCCCATAAAGGTAATTATGGAGGGGTTGACTCTGGAGTGCCATATTTTGGAGGATGTCGAGGCACAGCCGGACTACTACCTCAAACCTGATGAGTCGCAGCTGCAGGTTCCTGTGTTTATGCAGCCTCGCCATATGCTGAACCCATTTGCTCTGGAGAAGGAGATTCCTTTGAAGGAGGTATTGGAGCGCCACGCACAGAGAGCTGCCCAGAAAAAGGGGATTAAGGGCAAGGCTATCCTATGCGGTGTTGGCGTTGCACACATTCCCATGTCTGATGGGGTTCCCGTGAGTGTAGCGACCGTATCGACTAAGGATGCGTTGCTATTGAGGAAGCTTCAAGAGGCAGGAAGTTCCGTTGCACCGGAGGATAGCCCTGAGCATCACCATAGCGTGTAGGCTGTTTTTTGTATATTTATTGTGTAAATAATGAAGTGTATCTTTTTCATGCTATAGTAGCTGTATGTAAAAATATTGAATAAGATACTCTTTTATGGTTAAATTAAGTGCGTAACTTAAGATAAATTACGAGAATAAACTTGCTTTAATTGTTTGCGAAGTTTTTGTTATTTGACCAAGAGTCTTGGCTCGTTATTTGCTAAGCTTCGTACAGTGTACTTAATATTTGCTTATCCGTCGTGGGGCGCGCAGTGTAAACTTACCTCAACGTCTCAAAAGTAAGGCGCTTAGCAAGGATGCGTGATCCAATGTTGATGGGTTTGCAACCCTCTTACTCAACGAGTGAATTAGTAGGTTTACTCATCCTTTATGCCTTTGTGGGTCTTAATTAGTGCATGCACGCCATGTAGGCAAAAATATAATATAACAATATTGACATATATAAGAATGTATGCAATGAAGTGAAATGCGTTATGGAGTTAGCTAGAAACCATAACATTTTATTGATACTTGCAAGTTTTTGAAAAAGTAAAAGACAATTCTTAAGAAAGAAGAGAAAAAAACAAACACTTATTGGGCACATCCTAAAGTGCAAAGTTGTCTGTGTATGGGCCGTAGCCTTTCCTAAAGATAGCATCTTTTAAGATTGCAGATATTCCAGGTGCGTGCTAGGTCGTGACCTTTCATGTCGCGCAACCTATATGCGCCACTGCCTAGCGCATCAGTGACCTCGTAGGGTCCTTCCCATTTGGGTCTGAGCTTGCCTGTGTCTTCTGCATGGCTTGCATCATTGGCACGGTATACAAAGTCTCCTGGTCTGAAGGAAGTGTGTTTGACCTTTGCATCATAATACTTCTTCATTTTTGCCTTAGCCTTTGCTTCGCGTATAGCTGTGCGTTCACGTATTTCTTCCAGTATGTCCAAGTCTATGCGCCGCTCCTCGTCATTTGTTGTGACGTTGACCTCTGCTGTTCGTATAGTTGGCATTCCTATCTCAGCTGGTATGACGGCTTCTGTTCCGTAGACAAGGGAGAATGGCGTGTCTCCAGTACTGGTTTTGATTGTGGTGCGATGCGCCCATAAGACATGTGAGAGCTCGTCCACCCACCTTCCTTTGTGTCTGTCAAGGCGTGCTTTTATTCCTTCACCTAGACTGCGATTTGCTCGCTCAACCAAACCATTGGTTTGTGGGTGTTTTACTGAAGCAAAGTGTTGTGTGATGTTCAATTGCGTGTACCAATCTTTGAATGGGTTGTCGCAGAACTGCTTCCCATTGTCTGATATGATCTCTCCAGGTAGTCCGAAGCGACAGACAATGTTATCCCATACAAAGCGTTTGACCTGGTTGCCCGTGATGCTCACCACCGCCTTTGCTTCAATCCACTTCGTGAAGTAATCTATGGCTACGATGAGGAATTTTAACCCTCCTGCTGCAACTGGAAAGGGTCCTGCGATGTCAATGCCCCACTTGTATAATGGCCATGGTGAGGTAATGGGTGTTAGCTCTTGTTGTGGTTGGCGCGGAATTGGCTTGTGTACTTGGCAATTGCTGCACTTCTTGATCATATCGCGCGCGTCACGGTGCATAGTTGGCCAATAATACCCCGACCGTAGAGCGCGCGCTACAACAGATCGCGGCCCTGAGTGCATGCTGCATGATCCAGCGTGGATTTCTCGGAGTACATAGTCGTCTTGAAGAGGTCCCACACATCGGAGCCAAGGTTGCAAGAAAGAACGTCGATAGAGTATGTTGTCCCGTAGTTCAAATCGCTGCGCTGTGCGCCGCACTCTTCGAGCATCCTTATGATCCTGTGGTAAGACTCCTTTGCTAATGAATTCAATGATAGGTGTCATCCATGTAGGATCATGTTCTTCTATCACCGTGGATACTTCCATCTCCAAGATTGACTTGTTTTGTAAAGTTTCTACCAATACCTGTTTTGATAAGTGCGCAAAGCTTGTGGATGCGATCTTGCTAAGCGCATCAGCCTTCCTGTTGTCCCCTCTAGGTACCTGTTTTATTGTGAACCTATCAAAGTTTTTAATTAAGGACTTGGTCTTATCCAGGTATTGGATCATGTGTTCATCCTTGGCTTCGTATTCACCTAGCACATGGTTAGCAACTAGCCTAGAATCTACGTTTGCCTCCAGGTTGCGTACACCCATTTGGATAGCAATACGCAGTCTGGCGAGTAGGGCTTCATATTCTGCCTCATTGTTTGTGGCTGTGAATTCGAAGCGCAGCGCATAGGTGAATTCCATACCTTCTGGATTAGTAAGGATAAGGCCTGCGCATGATCCATCTACACATGAGGATCCATCTGTGAACAGAATCCAGGGTTCCTGCAAATCTGTTTTGGTCGTTGAGGTTGGACTATCGGTATCTGGCTTCTCAACAATGAAATCAGCTAATATATGTCCTTTGATTGCAGTGCGCGGTCTATACGAGATGTTAAATTCGCTCAACAACACACTCCACTTTTGTAGCCGCCCTGATGCATCAGGTTTAGAGATAACTTGTTTGATTGACTGGTCTGTGATTACAGCTATTGGGTGCGCGTGAAAGTACCTGCGCAGTCTTTTAGCTGCGAATACTAGAGCTAAAACCAGCTTTTCCATAGCGCTGTAGTTAGTCTCTGTCTTCTTCAGTGCTTTGCTTACAAAGTATATGGGTGTCTGGATGGAGTTCCTATCTGTTAATAGTACTGCGCTAACTGCTCCATGGGTTGCAGATAAGTACATGATTAGCTCTTCCCTTGGTCGCGGTGCGACAAGTTTGAGAAGTGATGCTAAATGCTGTTTTAGCTGTTGGAAAGCTTCTTCTGCTTCCTCCGTCCAACGAAAGTCTCCCTTTCTGCTGCACTTCGTGAGTGTTTTAAAGAGAGGAAGTGATTTGTCTGCTGATTTAGATAAGAAACGGTTTAGCCCAGCTAGCTTTCCGTTTAATGACTGGACCTCCTTGAGTGTGCGCGGTGAGGGAAGATCAATAACAGCTTTTGTTTTTTCTGGGAAAGGTTTGATTCCATCGGGTTCTATTAAGTATCCGAGGAACATTCCTTCTGTTGCGCCAAAGGTGCACTTTTTGGGATTTAATTTCATGTTTATTTTCCCAATGTTTTGAACGTCTCCTCGATGTCGCGCACCAATTCATCCTCTGTGTGGCTTTTGATGACAAGGTCGTCAACGTAAACCTCCAAGTTTCGACCTACTTGTTTCTCGAAAGTTGTGTCCACCAATCGTTGGTATGTTGCGCCTTTGTTTTTTAGGCCAAAAGGCATTTTCGTGTAGCAGTAAACCCCTTGACTGGTGTGGAAAGCTGTTTTTTCTTCATCCTCGACTGCCATCTGGATTTGATGATATCCTTTGTATGCGTCTAGGAAGCATATAAAAGGATATCCGCACAGGGATTCTACCTTCCAGTCTATTTCTGGCAGTGGATAGCGGTCCTGTGGACATGCTTTGTTAAGGTCTGTGAAGTCCACGCACATTCTCCAACTGCCATCGCTCTTCTTTACCATTACTGGGTTAGGGAGCCAATCGTGATAGTACACTTCGCGCATGATGCCTGCGTCTACGAGTTTGCGTACTTCTTCCAGAATAGTTTTTGCACGATCTGGGGCCTGGCCGCGCTTCTTCTGTCGTATTGGGGGATATTCTTGTCGGATTTGTAGCTTATGCTCCGTGATAGAGCGTGGCACTCCGGTCATGTGTTTTGGTTCCCATGCAAAGATATCTAGGTTCTTTTGCAAGAGTGCGCACACGGCTGCTTTACCTTTGTCAGATAAAGATCCTCCAATCGACACTTGTTGGTCCGGGTAATCGGGGTGAATAGTGACCTTTTGGTTTGGTGTTTTTTCAGTGTGCTATTCTGGGATACTTTCCACCTCAGTGGTTACTGCGTTGCATTCTTTTGGTGGTACTGTTGTGTTATAGAGGGTAACAACTCCTCCTTCCACTGAAAATTTGAGCATCCCATGTGCTGTGGATGGTACGGCGCGCATGGACGATATTCCAGGTCTCCCAATGATTCCATTGTATGGTGAGGGAGACTTGATAACCATGACATTAATCCATGTTGCTGTTGAGTGCTGTTCATCACCCACGACCACTAGCAACCGCAATTGCCCCATAGGCCAAATCTTTTTTTCCTGTGACTCCAGTCAGCGACGTTGTTGCTGGTATCAATTGACTTTGGATTTCAGGTCGTAGCCTTTTGAAGCAATGATCGTATAGGATGTCTGCGGATGCTCCCCCATCGATGTACATGCGGTGGATATCATGCCCCCCGGTATGTATTTCGATAGTTAGCGGTTCTACTACTGTGTTGTCCGCAGCTAGAGTAGGGAAATATATCTCTTTTTCTGGAGAGAATTTTTGACTGACTTTTTGTTTTATCTTGCGTTGCCATGACTGTATCATGTATATGGTGTTAGCTTTTTCTTTTAGAGGTTCTTTCTTGCCCCCGTTTCTTTGTTTGTCCTTTCCCTCTTTGATGTTTTTTACAAGGTGGTCCATTCTGCCTTCCCTTACTAACTTTTCAATTAGTTGTCGTAGCTGGACACACTCGTTGGTTGTATGGCCTTTTTGACCATGGTATTCGCAGTATCCATTCCCTACGCACTTTTGCTCTGCGGTACGCATTGGTGGAGGTTTTGGGAAATTTGCACCTTCTGTTACAAATATTTCCTACGGAGTTTTTGTGAGAAGGGTATATTTATCATTGTCTCTTCCACTGCGGTAATTCCTGCTACGGTTGTTATTCTGATCATTGGATTGTCTCCTAGGCTGTTCTTGTTGCCTATAATTCGAGTAACCCTTTTTGCTGTCCGCAGCGGCTGCTTCTCCTTGTATGAAGGATCTTGTGCGCTTTGTTAGCTCATCGAAAGTTTTGGGAACCTTGTCATTTAGCTTCCGGATAAGTTCTGGGTTGTTAATCCCATTCATGAACCCTGAAATTTTTAGAATTTCGGGAGGCGCTTTGACCTGTATGCACTCATCCTTGAAGCGTTCCATAAAAGCACTGGTTGATTCCCCTTGGCGCTGTTTTACTCTGGCTAGTTCAACAGGGTTTTTAGCGCACTTCTTACTTTGGGTAAAGTTTAGACGGAATGCTTTCCGTAATTCTTCAAACCCACTGATGCTCCGTCGTGGGAGTTTGCTAAACCATGTGCGTGCATTCCCTACTAATGTAGAATTAAACATATGGCACCACACAGGTTGTGGCCAATTTTCGATAGTAGCAGCTGATTCGAAAACTTTTAGATGGTCATCCGGATTACCTGTTCAATCATATGTTTTCACGTTAGTGGGCATGCGCCTCCTTTTGTGGTTGGAGTAATTGCTGATGCGTCGTGTAAACGCATCAACTTTCTGGCGTCTCCATGGAAGAGACATGTCTTCATTTTCTTCTTTGCGACGTCTTCCTCTTGACTTCCAGTGTCCTGTTTCCCTATCCACGTTGTCCGAGGAGTCGCTAGAGGAAGAGTAGTTTCTTTTTCGACGCTTGCGCCGGCTTCCTTCAGAGGAAGAGCTTGATGGGCTTTCACTTGGGGATATTCTTTTCCCCAATATGTTGTGAATTCTCTTGCTCCCAGATTTGGAGGACTCTTCGCTTGGTGAATGATGAGGTCCTAATCGGTCTTGTATCCCTCGACTGCCAAGTCTGGAGTGAATATTAGTGCGCCTCTCGCTGCCTTCATATTCCTCTGAGTATTGTGAGTCAGATGTCGTACCCAACCTATCGTGGATAGTAGTACGTTTTTCGTTATCTGCGCGTCTTCCTCGTGGGTGGCGTGGTGATGATGGTTCGCGTTCAGGACCAAAATTGAGCCGAGCTTGTAGGCTTGTACTCGATCTTCTCCTTGCTTCTTCTTGCATGAGGGCAGTTAGGGTTTCATAATTTTGGGAAACAAAATTTCCCAACGTTAGGTTGGGTGCGTCCTCAGTTGCTGTAAGAATATCTGCCTCAGTATTGGGCACCCTATCTCGGTTAGGCGCGCCCGGTGGTACAGTGTTGTCCACTGTAGGTACCGTTTGGTGAGGAGTACTGAAGAGGGTGTGTTGGAGTTCCTCAACGCTTGGAACCACTGTGGTGGCTTGGGTAGTCCTTATAGGCAGTTCTACCACTGGAAGAGGTTGGGTTGTTCCCGCCTCTTGGTGACCAGGTGCACTGGTTGTCCCAGCAGCCTGCCTAGGGGTCGAATCTATTTGATTCTTCCTCTGAGGGTCACGTGTTTTTTCCAACTGCGGAGTCCGCTGGCTTGAATTTTTATTCTTCGTCATTCTAGTTCCTTAGTTCTT
>JARVZY010007315.1:0-23672 GCA_030686995.1 Artemisia argyi | reverse complement strand
AAATATAATTTTTTTATTATATAATATTTGATGAAAAATTATACCATTACAAAGTACACTTAAAACCTAATTCATTTATATATTTTACATCAAATATTACTCCCTCCGTCCCAAAATATAAGTCCATGTTTGACTTTTCAAAGTCTTTTTCTTCATAATTTGACCGTAATTATTTTTTCTCGTGTTACATAATACTTGATGGAAAATATATGAATGGATTTGTGTTTCAAATGTATGTTCCTTGGTATACTTTTCATCAAGAAGTATATAACACGAAAAAAAATAATTACAGTCAAAGTTAGAAGAAAAAGACTTTGAAAATTCAAACATGGACTTATATTTTGGGACGGAGGTAGTATATAATACTCTAAAAAATATTTAAGGTCAAAGTTGAAAAAAAAAAAAGGCTAAAAAAGTCAATAGTGGACAATAAATTTGAGACGGAATGAGTAGTATTTAACAAAAATATAACAAATGAAGAAGATGTCATCGGATGAACAGTGTGAAAAAAAAATTACTTCAACACATTAGCATCACACTGAAAACCACACTAAACCAAAAGATCCAATGTTACTGCAAATAAAATCATATAGAAATAATGTGACCTGTGAATCAACGTGTAAACATTACCTCACATGATACACAAATAACATTTGGAAACAATATACATCTAAAATCATGAGCCTTGCAAGTTCTCGGTAGTAATTAAAATCATTACCTGGTGAATCACTCATTTTCGAAGTGAAGATTGTATGTGGAGTAAAAGAAGATTATGAAATATGAAGTATGAAAATGTTTGGCATTTATATAAGTTGAAAAGTGTTAAAAATTAAAATTAATTATAACAGCTTATAACGGCTAGTTTAAACAAAAATACAACGGCTAATAACGGCTAGTTTTTCTAAAATTAAATTTGATTATTAAAATCATACCGTTGCCTTTAAGAAAAGGAAAATAATAAAAGCTTTGAAACACACGTGATTTTAACCATGACATACGAAAAACAAGAATAATTACAGTCATTCGTTATAAAATATTAAATACTATTTATTGTTAATAAGCATACTTTTACATTTAGCATAAATATAACAAAAAGAGAATGTGTCATCACATGAACTATGTGAAAAATAATATATATATATATATATATATATATATATATATATATATATATATATATATATATATATATATATTAGCATCACAGTGAAAATCACATTGCAATAAAATACTCAATGTTTATCCATAAAATCACAAAGAGAAACTGTGACTTGCACCTTTTCCCAAAACTGATACTATGTTATTTTTTCCGTTTCTTTTTAAAATATGATAAATCAACATGAAAAACATTACTTCACTAAATACATAAATAACATTTGTAAACAACTTACACTTAAAATCATGAGCCCAAACAAGCGCTAGGTAGTAATGTAGTAATCAAAATCAGTGTCGGATAAATCACTTATTTTTTGAAGTGAAAATTTTATGTAAGGTAAAAGAAGATTATGTGTTATGGAGTATTAAAATGTTTCGCATTTATATGGATTGAAAGTGTTGAAAATAAAATTTATTGCAACTGCTTATAACGGCTAGTCTTAACAAAAGTTACAACGGCTAGTCTTAAAAAAATTTACAATGGCTAGTAACGGCTATATTTCTGAATTATAATTATTATTATCAAAATCCTACCGTTACATTAGGAAAAGAAAATTAACAAAAACTCGAAAACACATGTGATTATAATTACCACAGCGCACAAAAAACAAGAACAATTACGATCAAAACAATATTTTCATTCATTATAAAATATTAAATATTCTTTATTGTTGATAAACATACTTGTTTTATATCTATCGATCACTACTACTATTATTATTATATTATCATGTTTATAGATTATACATAATGTCAATAGTTTATACAACAACTATAATTTGTATAAAATCATATATTTTTCTTCGCCTGTTGCAGCGGGTGCAAAAACATTCGATACACAATTGAGTTTAACAACAATTTGTATTTTCAATAAAGAAGAGGTAACAATAATAAACTGACATAAAGAAGTAAAATATATAGTTTAGTGGTTAACTTGTTGTATTACTAAACATAAGAAATTGTAATATAAATATTTTGGGGCTCTTTTGTAATTTTATTAAACTTAAGAGGGGGTTTTGAAATATAATTAATGTTAAATTTTAAAACTTAATGAGTTTAGGGGTTATTTTGTATTATTATTAACATTAAATATATGTTCTAATATTGAGAGGGCTTAACCACAAATTTTATTGAACAAGTTATCCATGCCCGTGCGATGCACGTATCTTGATAATTTTTAATTAAAAGTTAAACTTTAACAATTTATATCTACTTTAAACTCTATTATACATGATTTTCTAAAAGATTACTTGAAAACAAAACACATTTATTTAAAAGAATCTACTACCTCAAAAAACTTAATTTGAACCCAACTTTTTTTAAATACATTTAATTCTTATTGTTATATAGATATATAAAACATAGTTATAAAATATATATTTAAATCATTATTGTATAACTAATACATAAATCTACTGCTATATACTATTATAAATTTTACAAAATACATATACTATAGTCACTAATTTATAATAATTAATACTTGTACTACATTTAATTGTTATATGATTATATATTAAAATTATTATTTTATAATCATAAAAACTTGCATTACTGCATGAAACTCAATATTTATATAAATATAAAATTTACATAATATATGTTTACAAAATATTTATATTATAGTCATTAAGTTATAATAATTAGTATTTGCATTACATTTAATTGTTATATGATTGTACATTCAAATTATTATTTTATAATCGTTAAAACTTGCATTTATTATAAACTTTAAGATATGTTTACATAATATGTATATTATAGTCACTAATTTATAATCATTAATAATTGCACTACATTTAATTGTTATATGATTATATTTTAAAATTATTATTTTATAATCATTAAAACTTACATTTATTGCATGAAACTCAATTTTTATATAGTCTCACCATCCCATATGTGTACATGAGAAAATTTACTACATTTTATGATACATCAAATGTATACAACAAAATGTTAGTTTTACTTTTGCATTATGCATATTAAATGATTGATGATTTGATAATATGACAAATTTTTATAGGTAAAATACCAAATTATTAGTTTAATTGGTTGCAAATGGATAGTATTTATTTTCTTTTAAAAAAACTAAAAAACAAAACAAAAATTATAATATAAAAACTAAGTGAGTTACCAAAGGTCTTTGGTCTAGTAGTATGTGAGTTGCCCACAAACCTAGATGTTGTGGGTTAAAGCTTCGAGGCATTTGTGAGATATGTGGTATAAGGTGTGAAGAAAATGTCGTTCAAAAAAAACAAAACTATGTGAGTTATTTGAGATACCATTAAAAATGGAGATTAAGGAACAACCATAGGCACTAATTTTAACTAAAATAAAACATACACTTCCATCAACTAATACCCTCTCATTTTTAATAAAATCCACTTTCACTATTCTCTATTGAAAATAATATATTTAAAAACCGTTAATCGTTATGCGAAACAAATTACATGATTACGACAACACATATTATTATATTTCAATATAATGACACTTTCATATACTTTTGACAATTTTAATTTTATTTTTTGTGTTTCTTTGGGTTTTTGGGTACGGGAGTTTGCATGATATATCACATATGATATAACATTAATTTGTAAATTCGAACACTCAATATGTTGTCGTAAATTGAGCATAAACAATTATATAGAACTCCAAACGATTTACTAATTATTGCATTTAAAACTACAGATAATTAACTTTCGAACCATATATCACACATAATTTTTGAATTTTCAAAGCAATACAGTTTATTCACAGAAGTTGGGGTTTTTCTAATATTCAAACTCGCTTGATATATCATATGTGATATAACTCTAATTTGTAGATTCGAAGAATGAACATGCTTTCATAAAATGGACATAAATATTATTTTTTGGTACAAAAAAACCTTGAATCTTTTGTAGTTGTATACAAATAATTATGTTCATTTTACAATAACATGTTAAGAGTTCAAACTTACAGATTAGTATTATATCACATGTGATATATCAAATAAGTTTGAATATAATTTTTTTCCCTATTTTATACAACTTATATGAGTAAAATGTATTGATTTAGAGGTTTAATATTATGTATGATATATGGTTTGAAAGATAAGGATGTATATTTTTCAATGCAAAAATAATGAATCTTTTAGAGTTATATGCAATACTTATGTTCATTTTACAACAACATATTGAGTGTTCAAACTGACATATTAGTGTTATAACACATGTGATACATCAAGCGAGTTTGACAATCAAAAAAAAAATCTTCTATTTTCTTCAACTTTTATGAATAAATTGTATTGATTTGGATGTTCAAAAACTATATGTGATATATGGTTGGAAAACTAAGGATGTATATTTTTCAATGTAAAAAACAATTAATCTTTTAAAGTTCTACACAAATATTTATTCTCATTTTACGACAACATGTTGAGTGTTCGAACTTACAGATTAGTATTATATCACATGTGATATATCAAGCAAAATATTGTACCGCCGACAACTAAAACAAAAAAAGTTTGTCAAAAGTGTATGAAAATGTCGCTCTATTGAAAAATAATTTAAATCCTCGTAATGATTGTGTAATTTTATGTAGGTTAGCAATCTACCGGTTCTTGAGATATGTAATTTTGAAGGGAAAAAAGAGATATCACATGTGCGTTTTAGTTAAAATATTTATTTATTCTTTTATAATGAGTAACTAAAATTTAACTTCAATATAAAGTAAAATAATTGTCCCTAAAATAACTTTTCTCGTATAAGCACATAAAATCAACCGTAGATAGTAGTAAACTGAAATTCAAAAAGTGAGTATTTGATATTATTTGTGCTATATCAACAAAATAATCATGACTCCAAGATTTAGAATCTCAATTGAGCCAATAAATGCACTGTAGATGAACAATAAATGTGTATTTATTTTGTTTTCAAATATAGTATTTGATTTAATAAATATTTATGTATCTATCTATCCATATCTTTGAGATCACAAAATAATTGACTACTTAAAGAAAATCAAATTTGCTAATAAGTACAACTAATACTAGTTTTAATGCTCGTGTATACATAGGGTTTGGACAATAACTGCAACTAATAACATTATTTGAGTCATATTTGTTTAGGTTTGAAAGTATGATAATAATTTGTTTTTAATGTTATTGTTTGAGTAGATGTATATAATTTTTTTTTTTAATTTTAATATAAGAGTTTACATGTATTATAATTAATCTCGTGCATACACTCAATAGCATGTGCTTCAGCTTGAAATTTATAACTTGTACGTTTACGGAGCTTTTAGTATTTAATATCACGGAGTGTTTATATATGTTATAAGTAATCAACATGCATACACTCATTATTTGTGTTTGATAGCGTATCAATATTGGTGAATCAAACCAACTAAATATACGCACGAATCAAGCCATTACCAAGTCCCATCAATAAACACGTGATAACGGCCCGACTAGAATCCCATGCCACACTTGGCCTAACGAAACTCATTAGGCTATGTTGAACGCATAGTACCACTATTCCCTAACTGTCACTAACGATTAAGATGTACCATCTGACATAGATATTTTTTAGCCCTAAATTTGAAAGTAAGTATTCAAGGTTAACAATTGATTCAATTGAGAGAATTAATTTGAAAAAGAATGCGTGAATTAAGTTTTTTTATATAAGAATTTGATTTTTTATATATATAAAAAACAGTAATTGATTTGACGATTGAAATTGGGGGAAATTGAACTTGTGAGAAGAATGTGTAAAGGAACGAGGCGATTAAAAAGGGGGGGGGGGGGGGGTTGGGGTTGGGGTTGTATCAAATCTAGGATGGGATTAGTGAAGTCGAATCTTAGATTATACACGTCAGTGTTGTTTATCTAGGAAGGGTTGTACGCGGTATGTCATCTTATGTATTTGGTTGGATTGGATTGTTGGACCTTAGTCTTTGTCATATTTGCAGTTTCAGCCTTGACAAACATGTTTTCTTACTTGTTGTATAAGCAATCTTGACTTTTAAGCAATTATATATTAAAACTATTGGAGTGATGGTTAGCCATTGGATTAGATGATATCATCTCAAAACTTTTATTTTAGAATGTACTAGTAATAGATGAATATAGATAATTTTAACAAAAATACAATAAAAGGAGAAGGTGTCATCACATGAACTATGTGAAAAGAATTAACACATTAGCATCACATGGAAAATCACATTAAAATTATAGACCAATGTTACCACAAATAAAATCACATAGAAATAGCGCGACCTGTATATTTTGACATGTGTTAATTTCATTTTTCATTTTCTTAAAAATAATTGAATCAACATGAAAACATTACATCACATACTACACAAATAACATTTGAAAACAATATACATCTAAAATCATGAGCCCTTGCAAGTAACTGGTAGCAATTAAAATTATTGTATGGTGAAATACTTAAATTTTCGAACTGCAGATTGTATGTGAAGTAGAAGAAGATTATGTGTCATGAAGTATTAAATGTTTGGCAATATAAATTGAAAAAGTGTTTAAAATCAAAATTAATTACAACAGTCTGTAACGGTTAGTTTAAACAAAAATACAACTGCTAATAATGGCTAGTTTTTAAAAAATTAAATTTTGATTATTAAAATCCTACCGTTGCATTAAGAAAAGGAAAATAATAAAAACTTCAAAACACACGTGATTTTAAACAAGACGTACAAAAAACAAGAATAATCACCATCAGAATAATACAGTCTTTCGTTATAAAATACTGAATATTCTTTTTGTTAATAAGTATTTACTAATATATTTAACAAAAACATAACAAAAGAGAAGGTGTCATCACATGAACTCTGTGAAGAAAATTTATGCACATTAGCATCACAGTGAAAAATCACGTTGAAATCATATAGATTTAATACAATCACATATTAAATAACACTAAAAATTATGACATGCATTCTTCTTTCGAAATTATGACTATGTTATTTTAATTATCGTTCCTTTTTAAAAGATAAGAAATCAACATGAAAATATTGCATCACTAAATACATGAATAACATTTGTAAACAACTTACATTTAAAAGTTATGAGCCCTTACGAGTACTAAGTAATAATCCAAGTCACCATCAGATGAATCACTCATTTTTCGAAGTGAAGATTGTATGTGAAGTAAAAGAAGATTTTGTGTTATGCAGTATTAAAATGTTTGGCATTTATATAAATTGAAAAGTGTTGAAAATCAAAATTAATTACAACAGTCTATAACATCTAGTTTAATAAAAAAAAAAATACAATGGCTAATAATGACTAGTTTTTTAAAAATTAATATTTGATTATCAGAATTCTAGTTGCATTAAAAAAAACATGATTTTAACCAAGACGTACAAAAAACAAGAATAATCACCATCAGAACAATACAGTCAGTCGTTAAACCCAATCATTTTTACACACAATACTTACTTTTCCAACACCATCTTTACACACTTAACATATTTACTTTCATTTTCACTTACCAAAAAAATGTCTCAAAACCCTTTCGATCAATTTTTCCAAAATATACTATATATGTCACAATAATCATCCTCGTCTAACCCTACGACACATTCGTCTGGATATTCGACATCTTCTCAATATCCTCCTTTTGGTACCCAATTCTCTATGTCGGGTATGCCTACCCCCGAAAAACTATATAAAGAATACCAAAATCAAATGCTTAACCAACACTTTCAAAATCTTCAACAAAATCCACCACAAAAAAAACCCAACAAAAACAGTCGATGCCGCAACCAACCAAGCCCTCGTCGCCCAAAGGTGGAAGAAAAAATGACCCGCAAAATGTAACACAATCGACGTACTCGGCGATGAATCCGAAGCCGAAACCGTACGAGCTCATTCTCATTGGTCAGAGTGGGAGGAAACTTTATTAGCCTCGTGTTATGTTGCCGTTTATGAGGATGCTCAAGTCGGAAATGACCAAAAGGACGCATCATTTGGAAAAGGGTTCTTGTGAAGTTCAACGAAGCATCTCATCACAAACGTACCAAGGATATTGAACTTTATCTCGAGCTTCTCTTAATCGTCACAAATATCTTCTAATCTTTTCAATAATCACCACTTTTGCTCTTCATATGCTCCATTAATTCTTGAAGATACCTAAACAATAAAATAACAAATAGACGTAATATTTGCTACTAAAACCTTAAACTTGTTATTATACTAAGTTAAAGTGGGGGTATTTTGGCATTATAATATGAATACTTGTGATTTCATTAGATATGTTGACGGAAAAGTGGGCAACTTTGAACCCTAATTATCAAGGTTCAACGCTATCTATAAACGTTTAAGACATATGGGTAAAAGTGGAGAAAACGAGGGTGATCTTATGAGGTGTGCTACGCAAGCATGTCGTGTTGAGTCCTAATCGGGAAATAAAAAGTTTACTCAAGACGGGGCTTAGGCAGTATTGAAAGAACACCACAAGTGGGATTCACCCGAACTCGTCGACCCGGTTGATCTCATCGGACATGACGAGCTATTCGGCGATTATCCAAGACCACGTCCCCCGGGCAAGCAACGTGCCTAAAAAAACAAAATCAGGAAGCTTTTCTAGCACCGTGAGAAATAACCCGTCGGAATTTGCGGGTATGATGCAAAATGAGGTGCAACTTAAACGAGAATCCGCTCAAGCGGCATATGAGACGGCGAGGAAGAAAGACGATGCCATAATGAAAATGGAAGAATTAAAGTTTCTCAATACGTCAACGACCCCAATTTGCCACTGGAGCGAGCATTACTCATCGAAATGCAAAAAGATTAAATAATGAGGAAATATCAACAACAACAAAATTACCCAATTAGTATTGATTTTTTCTAAGTTTCGTATGCTTTTTAATTTTCGTATCTTTTTTTCCTAACATGTTTTTGGTTTTGTATTTTATTTTTATTTTTTAGTTTCCTATTGTATTTTTATTTTATGAATGAATAATTAATTTGATTGAAAATTAAATAAAATGATGTGGGGCCCAAAAATTGTGAAACGGCATGCAAACGACATGTGATATGGTAAAGGGTGTTAGGAATATAAATATTAATGTGAAAGACTCGGTCACCCCGAGTATCTATTAGCATTAGTTAGCTTGTAGGGTTAATAGTAATAGTTTAAATTTAGTATCAACCATGGAGTCGGGTCGGGTCTTTACCCACTGTCAGACTGTTCCATAACCCACATGGGCCGTTTATGTATGATGTATAAATACCCTCTTCCACCAAGGGAGAGGGTTGGAGCTTCTAATCTAATATTCATTTTTCTTTCACTTTCTCTCACTAGAACTCCCATCTCTTCCCCTCTCTCCCTCTAGATTCGGCCATACATAAGAATCAAGTGTGTTTTATGATTTCGAATATATTACAATTGGTATCAAGAGCCATGATTTGATTAGTGGTTGGATTCGTGGTTGTTGTTTCATCATTTGTTTTCTTTTTGTTTGGCTCGAATTAAAAAGTAAGAAAACATCATTGTTCGTGATTTGTTTGTGGTTTGATTCGTAAAAGTGTTGTACTTTTGTGTTTAGGATAGTTGTTATAGCTTATTTTGGTGATTGGTTAGCTTAGTTCATAAGCTTATTGGATATTTTAGGGTTTATTCGAGAGTTTGAAGCTTGTTTCTAGGTTGCGATTTGGTTGTTTCCTGGTTGCGATTTGAGTTTTAGTGGTACTTCTAAGTTACGATTTGGTATCTGCGTTTTGGTTAGTAGCTTGAAAGGGAAAAAGGACAAAACTGGTGGATAGCGACTTGTGTACTTTCTTGAAAGTGACATTGCGATTTGGTCGTGCGTTTTGTCTCCTTGTGCAAGTTGCGGTTTGGGTTCTGCAATTTGTTATTGCGTTTTGGGGTGTTGCAATTTGTCTACTGAAGACCAATTCAAAAGTCAAACTAAGTCATGCTGCCCAATTTTCTTCGACATTGCAATTTATCTCTTGGGGGTTGACTAAAGTTGACTTTTTACGTCAAAACTTCAAACGGCCATAACTTTTTGAACAGTAACTCTGTTTTCACCGAAATACCTGTCAAAACGACTGGAACAGCCTGAATATTGTGAGGTTTCACCACGAAGTCGTGAACCGAATTTTTCGAGGCCCAAATCTCCACCGGAAAGAAATTATTGAAGTTTCAAGTTTCCAGACCAAAATTCAGCATAACAACTTGCATCAACCAAACCAAATCACAACTAAACAACATATCACCTTGTCTATCAAACGATCATCACCTTTAACACACAATCACTAATCATTGTACTGATCCAACAATTATCATAACACATATCAATTATCATTTTACGGTTTCTTCTTGATTTTGTAAAATCCCGCGAAATATTCTATTTCTCGGTTTAAACCATAGACTTGTAAAATCCCGTGCACGTTCATATCATGTCAAACACTTCGGATTCAGTCATAGTTTAGGTACTCAAATTGTATGACATGATCGATGAACATAAGATTCCAACAATGTACATCATATAAACGTGTTTGAGTCAGATACTGCTAATATGGCATCTTTGTGCTCGAATTCACAAGAGAGAGAGAGAGAGAGAGAGAGAGAGAGAGAGAGAGAGAGAGAGAGTTGCATTAGCTACAACAAGTGCAAGATGATGCAAAGGAAAGTTGCATGGAATATTTTCAACTACTTCATTCACATCTCAAGGTTCTCTTTGAAAGACCTGAATCCATGAGTGGATACGAACGAGCATTTGCTTCAGCCACAACAAGTGCAAGATAATGCAAAAGAAAGTTGCATGGAATATTTTCAACTACTTCATTCACATATCAAGGTTCTCTTTGAAAGACCTGAATCCAAGGGAGGATACGAGAGAGAGAGAGAGATAGAGAGAGAGAGAGAGAGAGAGAGAGAGAGAGAGAGTTGCATCAGCCACAACAAGTGCAAGATAATGCAAAGGAAAGTTGCATGGAATATTTTCAACTACTTCATTCACATCTCAAGGTTCTCTTTGAAAGACCTGAATCCATGGGAGGATACGAACGAGCATTTGCTTTACTCTTTAGTCAAGATGTTCGGACTTTCACAGGCACAATGATCCTGAACATAGATTACTAGAAAAACAACTTGACAAAAGAGAATTTCATGAAATTGGATCCATGGCTGCTTTTTGGGTGATCAACAAACAATTTCAATTGTTCATCGATTCGCGATTCACTGGGGATTATGACTATGACAGTCAAATGACGGAAAAGTGTTTGCTGATTACACTGGAATCGAGATTGACATGCGCGTGAGGATGAATTCACAGGTCTCGTCATCACAATTTTCTAGAGTATTCATTAGCTCATATATCCACGAGGGAAAAAAAGGTGATATAAATTAACGAATTTGCTAAAAACAACCCACTAGATGTTGTTTAAGCATTCCATGTTTAAAAAATTATGATTTAGTGATCTCTAAATATTCTATATTTGACCTTAGTGATTTAAATTCAAAGAGTAACACGCCTGATAAGAGGTTCGATGATTCAGAAATTGTATTAGAATCGAATTAGTTGTTAATAGATTCGATTTGATTGTTATGAATGAAGATCGCTCCTGCAATTAAAAATATTATCATGATTGTATGTTGTTTTTCAAAGTTGATTAGGGTTCTTTGAATTGGAAAACGAATTGGCATTTTGGGAAGAATCAGAGTAAGAGTTGAGATCAATATATATATATATATATATATATATATATATATATATATATATATATATATATATATATATATATATATATATATATATATATATATATATATGGAGACTTTCTTGCGAGATCCATATTATCTGCGAGAACTGAGATAATCACCAAAAACATACATGCACGCCTTTTAAAATAAAATAAAAATACATGCAAATCATAAATAATCGTAAGTATCCACTAATGTTTTCAATATCATCATGAACTCGTCCTCTTTTTTTACAAAAACCTTACACACGGCCGCAATATTGTCGTTGCATGCCTTATAAGAACATACATGCACACCTTCAAAGAAAAATTTTGTATTTCCAATTTCTTATCAAATTATATAGAACAACTATGTTTTTTTAAAACATGTATGTTGTTTTTAGAACATATGTGCAAAAATACAATTATTGAAGCCGTGCATGTATGTTTTTGGTGGTTCTCTCAGTTCTCGCAGATAAGATGGTTCTCGTAAGAAAGTCTCACTATATATATATATATATATATATATATATATATATATATATATATATATATATATATATATATATATATATATTTGTGATAGATCAAAAGAACCAATCTTAGCCATCAATTTTGACAACATATTTTGCAAACGGTAAATCTTCAAGCTACAAAAAATACACCATCGTGGCGAGAATTAAATTATCTATCTATAGATATGCAGTTCTCTATATTTTCGACCATTTTTTTTTCAAAATTTCTGCCCAGAAAAATCACATGTGATTTTTACAAATTTTGAAAAAAGAAATTCGACGTAAGTATATAGAAAAACATATCTATAGAAATATAATTTAATTCTCGTCGCGATGATATTTTTTTTTCGCGTAACGATTAACGGTTTGCGAGATATTTAATTTTTTTAAAAAAAGGGTGAAAGTTTATTTATTTATTTATTTTGATAAAAAATGAATGACTAAAATTGGTTTATTGTATTTATGACAAATATTGGATCTATATTGAACTTTTTCCATCGGAGTAAAGGGCAACCTTTACAATTTACACCGCCTTTTTTAAAGTTTTATTTCTCAACACTTAAGTTTTTATAAGTATTTTTTCCCTCTACGTAATTGAGTAAAGGTTGACCAGAATCAAGTTAATTCTGACTTTATATTAATCAATTACATTGCTTGATTTTGTTTACGTGGCAAAATGCTCTCCTGTTTGTCTAATTTTTTTTCTAAGAAGAATGATTTTGCAAAATCACTCCGAAATGATGTAATTTTTTTTATTATATAAAAGATGTATCATTGAAATGTTGATTGCTTAGCTTGCTCATTGTACATGAGTAACATGTAAAGATCATGATAAAAACGAGTAAGCAACAATTGGCATTTAGTTAAATTATATATAGAATTTACATATTCAACTATGGGAAAGATCATGAAAAAAAGGAGTAAGCAACAACATTCACATTTAGTTAAATTATATGGGAGAATTGCATATATACCCACTAAAACTCAAAAACTTGCATATTTTCTCAAGATACAAGTTTTCAATGCATGATGTACAATGCAAATTAAGCATGTTTTGGGTATATATGCAAATATGCAAGTTTTAGTGGGTATATATGCAATTGCCCCTAAATTATATATACAATTCACATATTCAACCATAGGTAGAATCCGATTTAGTGAGAAAAATAATTAAAATGAGAAATGTGAAAATTACTTTTAACCGCACATTTTAAATGATGAGAGATGAAGGAACATGCGTTCATAATTATAGGTGCATCTGAAATATGTGATTCTGATTAATTCTTATAATTCTTTTCATTTGATCATAACTTATTCAACAATATGTAACACAACCATTTTAATCATCCACCATTTATTAAACAAGATAAACAAATTGTAGTAGAAGATGAATAAAATGAATGTTTTATCTAATGTTGATAATGTTCTTGAACATTCTATTAGCCAAGATGATGTTTAATGTAAGATTATGGTATTTTGATTATTGTATTTTCTAGTTTACTAGTCACTTACTATTTTTTTTGCTTTTTTTATTTATGTTTCATATTTATCATAATTTCAATATAAGTCCCAATCCCTATTCTAATCACAAGTTGTAAATTGAAATTGGGATGTTGTTATTTTACGTCGTATACATAATCAGTACATTAAACACTTAACTACAATATCACAGTTATATTTGTGTAGTGCAAACGAGCCGAGCCAAGCTCGTGCTTGACAAGGCTCGAACTCGGCTCTCGGAAAAAAAAAAAAAGAAAAGAAAACTAACTAACTAGGCTCAAGCTCGTCAAGCTTTAACCATTAAGGCTTGAGCTCCGCTCGATTCAGTTTCGAGCAAAGCTCGAGCTTTTCTAAGCTCGAATATATGTATATGAATACGTGATTACACATTTACACCCTATCCCAACTCCTAAACAAGTTGATTAAGGAGTTGAGACCCAATGAAGAAAACCATAAAAGGACCCTACAAAAGGGATATACATCTGAACCAATGAATCATAACTAACTTAAGGAGTTAGTACATAGTAGTTGAATAATTAAAAAAGAGAATACTTGATTGATTGATGGGCCTGATGGCTGATGAACACGAAGTGATGGACAAGAAGTGTGCACTGTTTATATCGTAGAATACAAAACGTTACGTAGGAGTAATTAGGGTTTGACGGGTATATAGTTAATTAATTGTTTATAGTGTAAGTCCTTCTAATTAGGTTAATATTCAAATTAACCCTCATTTACTTAAAGCTCGATAAAAGCTCGAGCCAAGCTATCAAAAGCTCGAGCTCGGCTCATTATAGGTTTCGAGCCAATATATTTGGCTTGAGCTCGGCTTGAGCTCGCTAAAAGCCCGACTCGATCAAGCCAAGCTCGAGCTCGTGCTCGAGTTGCTTAATAAAAGCTCGGCTTGTTTGCACCCATATTATGTACCGCTATAAAATCCCGTCGCTATTAATGAATACTCATCTTTTATCTAAACGAGGCATTCAGACCCGTGCGTTGCACACGGGCTCTATCTAATTGATCATAGTGTAATGTGTGGAGTCATTCAGACCCGTGCGATGCACACATGCTTAATCTAAATGTTCATAGTGTATTGCTCAACACTAATTTTCGTCATTACATGGGTTGTATATAAGTGTTCATAGCATAATCTTTGTCACTTATTTTCGTCATTATATATCTAAGTTGTGATGGTATCACACATTTTCTAAGCATAATACACATTTAAAATAGTTTTTAACATTAAAAGAGTATATGTGAAAAGACCTTTTTCAAGATGCTACATTTAAAAGAGTCTCTTCACATGTAATTTTTTAATATGTATAAGTTACATACTAAATGTCAAAGGAAGGTTAAACGCATACTGTTCTTTCAAAATAAATGTAACCCTTATACAAAATCGTAACAAAGTGGATATTCTCTATATTTTGAGATCAACTTGTGACAATGAATTATCCTTTTGGTTTATCATATCAAATACGGTAGCTCCACATTACTACACTTAATTACTCGAACTTTATTTTATCCACAAAAACCATTTAAATTTCAATATATTTTTATTATTGTGAAAATCGGTCCAATATTGTTAATATCTTTAATTTGTAGCATATTGCATATATATACATATATTTGAAGACATGAATCTCACCATATAATTTTTCTACTCTTAATAACTAATATAACAATTTCATTTTGCCAATTTATTTGTCATTCTACAAATGAAACTAAAATCATATTAAGATAATCAATTAATCTCCATAGTGATATTACTTATTGAGTAAGATTTAAATTTAATTTACAATAGATTATATAAATGGTATATTTTAAGCCACATAAATCCTCAAAATGATACTGTATTACTTATTATGTAAGATTGAAACTACACTAAAATTATATAAATGGTAAATCCTCAAAATAACATAATCGCTTAATTGCCGATACTAATTGTGGATATGATTACCCGAATCATTACTACGTATTTATTTTATCTTTAGTCTATTGCTTTGCACCATTTATGGATAAAGATGAAATAAATTACATTATTAAAAGCGAACTATAAAACAAATTTCCTTTTTAACAAAACAATAAAAACATAAAACATTAAAGTAATTAGTATATTCAAGAGTATAAATTATAATTCGTATAATAAAAAATCAGATCGAGTGACCCAAATCCGAATCATAAACCCGCTCGAATCAATCAATAGACCCGACATTTAACTAAACACAATTAGACCTAACCCTATTTTTTGTGTACTTCACCCCTATCTCTAAACTCAAACACAAACACATCTATCACCATCATCAAATATATCTTCATCCTGCAAACAATTACATCTCATCTTCATTTAATACCATCAAATCATAAACGAATCACACATCTAAAGATTTAAATAACACAATCGGAACAAAAGAACATATGTCTTAGTTTGCGGTTCAAATCTAATCAAGTTCATCATAAATCCGAATCAAACACAAACACACAGCCTTATCGTGACCTTTTTCTTTTTTTGATGTTCAAGATGAATCAAGGACGCGTTTAAACGGATTCAATATCCTAGGATGGGACTCGGGTAGGGTGATTTGATATTGTTTGTGTTTTTGTTTTTCAAACCGAACAAAAAGAAAGATTGTAACGATTTTGTTATGGTCCTTTCTAGAATAAGTTCGGATATTAATGAGGCTAGGCTTCAACAAATTCGATTCTTGTAGTTGTGTGATTGTGAGGGTTCATGGTTGTGTCTAGTTTGTAGGATTGTTTTTTTTTTTTCTTCAGTTTTTAAGTCATAGTTTTGGATTTGTTGTTGTCGGTTGTGAGACGTGAAGTTGTTTGTTGTTGGTTGATGTTGGTTGTTCGATTAAGGTTGTTAGATTTGAATGTGTTATTGATTGTTTCATGTTGGTGAAGACCGGGAAAAATGATGTGGTGAAAATGGTGATAGCGGCTATTTATAATCTTCAAAAAGCAACCGAAAAGATTATTTGCTGCATTTATTCTCCATTGGTTATGTTTTACTTCATCTTCCTGACATTCAATTTGTGAGATGGTTGGTTTGCTTGGAGCTTGCATATTTCACTTTCAATTTGTGAGCCATTTATTATGACCACTTTATATTTATAAGACTACTTAAGCTTTTAGTATATAAGATAAGATGACTCAACAATTATAGTAGCTGGCCACTAATTCATTACGAAAACAATCAAAACTAAAGGTTCCGCAATACATAAGCACATTCATATTCATATGGCTCAAACTACAAATTACAAGTATGTAAATCATAATATTTCAGACTACTAATGCAATTACACATATAAGTATGTAAATCATGGTATTTCATGCTCTTTATTTGATTTTATGTTTGTCCAGTGCAATTGATATCACACAGCTATTAATATACTTTTACTTGTCTCGTACTGAGTATGTGTTTGTGTTTGACGACTTGCTTTTCTGTTGTGTCTAGCGCTAAAATTTAATGTTTCTTTGACGATGAGTGTTTAACTTTTGGATTTTGTTAAACACTCGTATCTAAAAAATATCAATAAAAGAAGCGTTATCGTTTAGCTTTTACATCACTTTATACTTTATAGTTACAACTACCACCATTTGACAAAAAACTTTTATAACAAAAACCGGCTTGCGACTACTACTAATTTTACCAAACAAGAATATACAAAGAGAGTTAATTTGCACACAATTCTTTTTATGGGAAAACATCATTTCAAGCTTTACACAATTGTACCACACTTATCATCCTGTTTTATATAATTGTACAGTCACGTGCATGTACAAATAAGAAAACAAAGTATGCAAATCAACTCCTCAGTAAAATTCAATGTATATATAATGTGCAGCTTTAAATATAAAGATATACATATAATAGACAACATTGCTTTTACGGGTAATAATACAAAAAGCAACCAAATAATGTATATTGGGTGTTCCTTTGCATACATCCACCAATTGTCAGTGAATGTTTGAAGTCTCAGATGTGACAGAACTTGTAATTTTAGCATTTCAAGTTTTTTCAATTGACAAGCAAGCCCCTCATGTACTAACAAGTTGAAAGATTATGGTATTTTTAGCATTTCAAGTTTTTTCAACAGAAGAGTACTACTTCGAGTTGATTTCGATAAAGCATGAAGAATATGATGCATGAGAAGAGCTTCAAATCATGATAATCACGGTTTTATACTTTATGTCATCTGTTATGCATCTTTAATAGCATATGTTAATAAAGCAAGAACCGTAAATATCTAGAATTTCCATGAACCAAATGCCATTAAAAAGTTTAAATTGACACAATTTATAAGTCAGTAATACTGTCGTCCTACTTCCAGTTGATCAAAGTTGATTCCAGTCTGTATGCTTAAACTGCTTTAGTTCAACTTTTAACTTGCAAGCTTGATTCAATCATGAAGTAAAATGAAAGTGACTCTAAGATGCTGTGTGATTTCACCATCTATGGTAATCAATAGTTACATTGAGAGTGTTTTAAGGAATGCACTCAATTTATGACATGACATGTCTAATTGGTGGAAATGGTTAGTCATTTAAAAAGAAAATCAGTGAATGATACAGTAAAAGATAGGCACTAACTAATTTTAGATATCCTTGACATAAGTATATAATTTATTTTTTCCTTTAGTAAAAATTTTGCAGTTAAAATCCGAAATGTTTTATCCAAAAAGTATGATTTATTTATAACTAATGAAAATGAGATAGGCCAATTCTTTCTACCGGCTATACACAAAATCTACATACTCTAATCTTTGTCTACTTGAGGCGATATCATGTCGATCATTTTACCGAAAACAACAATGTACTTTAGAGTTCATCATGATAAAAGTTGGGATGATGACGAGTAGACCTAAAAGATGAATGTAATAATATGGCTATGTAACAAGAAAATGAATATACATGGCAAATTTAGTTGAGATGACAAAGAGTGAAAAATGTGAATGTCAAATGATAAATGGAGTAGGTCTAACAGGAAATGAGAGTGCAGATTGGATTTAATCTAAGCATGATTAATATAGTTAGATCAATCAGTTTACAAGGTGCAAGTTCTTCCTTAAAAAAAAGATTTTTTGGTATTGAAAATTAGTATCATATAGATGGACACTTCCAACTAGAATCAAGGGACTCCAATGCTATAATAATTTTATCATAAAGTAACACTAGTTTAATAAACTACACACATATACAGCTAGGATACATCAAAAAGGTAATCAAGTAATGAAAAATAATGCTTACCTGCAGATGCCTTTACCAGTATCATGCTTACCAGTAATCGCCACAAGAGCAAACCCCATCTTCAAAATGATGAAACCGATTTATATCTCTAACTATAATTTCCCGTTGGACAATCTTTGATATAAACTTAAAAACATCATGGCAGTCCAAACAAAATCTAAGATTTTTCATGATACGAATAGGGGATCCTGATGGTAAACTAACTAAACCAAACGCTAATGCTAACCTCTCACTATGTACCCACAATAAACGCGCCTTTTCATCATCTTCTACATCAAGTAATATCACATCATGGTTAGATATATAACCAGCTTTCTTAGTTTTCAAATTCAACCACTCCAACATTCCGTAAATTAACTTAATATCAGAATGTGAAGAATCACCAACTGTAAAATAATGAACTATACCCTGATTCTCAATCCAACTGAGCCCGGGCTCTTTTTTCACTCTTTTTTTCTTCATATTTTTCCTAACCAAAGCTACATTATCCCATCTTTTTGCACTGGCATACATGTTTGACAACAGAACATAGGTTGACTCATCGTGTGGTTCCAACTCAAGCACGCGTTTAGCAGACAACTCACCTAACTCAACATCTTTATGGGTTACACAGGCTCCGAGTAAAGCACGCCATACCATGACACTAGGATCACATGGAATTTGATCAATCAATTTCATTGCTTTGTCTAATTGACCTAATTTCCCATAAAGTGATACCATACAAGTATAATGCTCCATACAAGGTTCAATAGAATAGTCTTGTGTCATAGAAGTAAAATATGCTTGTCCTTCATTTAAGAAACCTATATTGCTGCATGCTGATAGAACACCAACAAATGTTAACTGATCGGGTTTAACTTTAACATCTGCTTTACACATCATTTCAAACATACTGAGAGCTTCTTTACCAAGACCGTGCATTGAATACCCTGAAATAATTGAATTCCATGACACCACGTCTTTCTGGCTAATCGTGTCAAAGACCAAGCGAGCATTCTTAATGGATCCACACTTGGCATACATATCTATCAAAGAATTAGCAACAACTATATTATTCTCATAAAGGGTTTTGATTATTAATGAATGTATTTGGATGCCTAGCTCCAAGACTGTTAAGCTAGCACATGCACGAAGAACACTAGAGTATGTCACCTCTGTTAACTGAATCTGATCTTTCAGCATATCAGAGAATAGAGTCAGAGCCATATCCCAATTCCCTGAATTCACATAGCCAACAATTATTGTGTTCCAAGAGACCTCATTCCTGTTTTTTGATTCATTGAATAGATCAACTGAGTCCTCTATAAATCCACATTTAGCATAAACATCCATAAGGGCGTTTGATACATATACAATCAAATCAAGGCCAACTTTTTTTGCGTGGCAATGAATCTGCTTCCCCAAGGTTAAGTTCTCCATTGTTGCACATGCTTGCAGCACACTAGCAAAAGTAAACTGATTAGGAACAGCAGATCCCCGTCTCATTCTGCAAAATAGTCTAATAGCCTCTTCACATCGGTCACTCTGAGAATATCTTGCGATCATGAAACTCCAAGGAATCACGTCCTTTTTAGGAATTTCTTCAAAAACAAGGCGCGCATCCTCGATATCACCAGACTTGGTGTACAAATCAAGCAATGAAACACTAACATAAGCATCATTTTCGTAGCAAGTTTTTATAGCACACGCATGAACACTTTTACCAACTTCAGGGGCCACAAGTCCAAGACACGCCTTAAACATACTAGCAAGTGTGAAATTGTTCGGATTAAACCCAACCATACGCATTTGAGAAAACAAATCAAACGCCTCTTTAAAAAAACCATTTTCAGCGTAACAAGTAATCATCCCCGTCCACGACACCATATCTTTACTCCCAATACAATCAAAAACATCCCTCGCCATACTCACAAACCCACCAGACGAATAAGCATCAAGAAGCGCAGTCCCAACAAAAGCATTCTCATCATGACCCAATTTAACAACCAACCCATGAACATATCTCGCCAACTCACCACACTCTAAATTCACAAACAGCTTCAAAACCGACGTAAAAGCAAACGCGTTAACTTCGTGTCCTTCCCTATGCAACCTAACAAAAAACTCAACCAGCTCAATACTGGGACACATCTCCGAAAAACCCTGAATCAACGTAACGAAAGAAACAGTATTTCTATCAGGCATTTCATCAAACACTTTACGCGCATCCCACAAATTCCCTGACTTAACATACATGTTCAATAGTATATTCCATCCAAATAAATCCAACCCAGCACCGTTTTTTAGTATATAACAATGCAGGCTCTTTCCTGAAGGTAAGTCTTTGTTTATAATGCAATTTTGAAGAAATCGAGCAGTCGTATGAGTGTCGAAAAAATCGGGGTTTGGTGATACATGGGTGTATGTGGTTAAGGGTGAAAAGAAGGTGCATTTTGGAAAATGGGTTGATGCTGCTAAACGGTTGTATAATTTTAACATGTGGTTAGCTCATGAAGTTGTAAGAATAGTTTTTTTTTTTTTTTTCGTTTATAAATAATGGCGCCAAAGACAGTTTGTGACTGTTATGTTGCATCAGTTAAGATTTAGGATCTCGTTCTTAACTCTAAAATCTTAATATATGATCTGATCTGATCTTATGTTTTTGAACCATAAATTAAAAAACTCCAATTACTTTTGGATTGCTCCGTATCATTTATAAAATTTAAACAACAGTCATTTAAAACGATCATTTTCATGAAACATCGATATAATTTTGTGTTTAAGATATACTTATATTTAATAGTTTGTAGATTTGTACAATATTATAAAGACTATTAAGAAAATAACATTATAATAAGATTTTAAGATCCTAATCCGATCTTACGATCTTAATCTTGCAAAGACAAAAAAGATTCTAAGTAACACTGAGATCCCGATATTGAAAAACATAAATACTCCTTCAGCTCTGCAGCTAATATCTACTAGATGGAAACTAGCTGAGTCGAGCATAGCCACGCTAAAGCTCGAAGGTTTTTATATTCACAAAGATCGAGTTTGAGCACGAGCTCGTCTTAAGCTTGTAACTAAACTCGCTTGACTTACGACGAATTGCACAAGCTCAGGGTTTGGCTCCAAAGGCGGACATACCTAAAGCAAAGGATATGCACGTGCATACCATTTAAAAATCATCCGTAGTGTAGTTAAAAATTGTAAAATTTTAATACTAGTTTAATACAAAGTGCATACCTTCTTTAAAATCTGATGCATTCCCTACTTAAAAATTGACAAACTAACAAATTTTGGATTTTTTTTTTTTTTTATTTTTTGAAAGTGTGTACCATATAACTACGCGTCTACCGCCGTTTGGCTTGGTTTCGACTCATTTAGGCTCAAGCTCATTTATACGTTTTGAGCTCATTTACGGTTTATTTCATAGTTAAGCGTATAAGCAGTTGATATACGTATACCCTTTTTTAAGACTCGTTTAAGCTCGCGAGCCAAGTCGATCATTAGGATAAACTCGTTTTGAGGTTTTTTCGATCCGACCCTAAGCTTTTTACGAGTAGCTTGGCTCATTTATTACCCCTACCCCCCTTCTATTTTGTTTTTCTTTAAAACAAATGATTTATTTCAAATTTTAACTAATTATTATTTTATTTTTATTTTTTCTAAAATAAAGATGTCATGTAGTTGACGGACAGTGTAATAATTCTATATGCCCAAACTTTTTACTTAGGGGTACATGAGTGTGTTTACAAAGTTGTTGGTTTAAATTTGTCAGAGCATCCGGTCTGGATGTGTTATAGGGATATAACACTACTTATAACGCGAGCTACCGTCCTAAAGTCGGCATTATAGATTCCGGCACCGTGAGCACCGGCCAAGTTATAAGATTTTTTTTTTCTTTTCTAATTTTATGTGTGTAACTGGGGAATTTTGTGTTGGATTTGTATGTTTATGTGCGTGTATATGTGTGTAATTTAAGTGGTTACGCCAACCTCTTGAAAAATAAAGACTTTAATTAGTTTGAGTCTGTACGGTGATAAATCTAAACCCTATTGATTAATCGGTCAAAAAATCGAAAACAGTTAAAAAAAAGTTAAAAGAAACACATATTGGTTAAAAAAAAACACGTATAAAACTTTAAATATTAGTGGAGTGCCCGACATTGAACTATGTCGGCCGATCCAGTAGGTCAGCCCATATGTATTTCACTCGTTAGATGGGCCCTATCCCGTTACACTAAAGGCCGCAAATAGTCCATTCTTCAGTCAATCCACTTTATCAAGCATTCATATTGTAAAGATGTTTTATTTATTCTTTCTATTTAAAAGCAAATTACCATCTCAGATTATTTAGAGTGAAATCATTAAAATTTTTGTTAAAAAAAAAATCATTAAATAGTACGGACTAATCAAGTTTGAGATCTATTCTAATTTAGTCATTTTAACATTATTTTGATTGTAAATACTACTCAAACTTTTAAAAGTATTTCGTTCTTGTGACATTTTTATGTTAGATTGACTTGAACGGAACACTTCTAAAACTTGATTATTATTTCGTGGTTATTT
>JARVZY010007314.1:0-23673 GCA_030686995.1 Artemisia argyi | reverse complement strand
ATCGTCATCATCACTCCGCCACCAAACCCCAAACCCCGCCACCATCAGACATCGCCACCATCAGTCTGCCACTAAAACCCCAACCCCGCCACCATCATTCCACCACCAAACCCCCACCCCCACGACGTTAGACCGACAGATCTGGTGGTTTTCTTGGTGGGGATTAACAAAATTATACCATTTATTATTTAGATTTGTTGAGGGTCCCCGAAGGGTTTACCCTTCTTTCCTTCTCACGTCAACAGCAGCAACAAGGGAGAAACCCTTTTCTTTTCTTTTTCGGTCGACTGAAACAAAAACTGAACACACACCTTGAACCAAAAAAAAGGGAATGAGTGGGGCTGGTAAGTGAGGTTAGGGATGGCCGGATTCGTCGTGGGTGGCCGGATCCACGTTGATCTGTGGCAGAGGAGAGAGAGAGAGAGGGGGGAGGGGGGGTTTCAATGTGTGAGAAAATGGAATAAAGAAAAGAAATTTTTTTTTTTGTGTGTATTTATTTATGACAAAGGAGAAAAAAAGGAAAAGACTATATTACCCTCGTGTGCTTTGCACATGAGGTGTGTTTAACAGTCAGACCTAACGTTATTTAGTCAAGGGATCATGAGTGTTAAGGGTTTCAGAGTTAGTGACTGTTTGTGCAAAAAAAAAAAAAAGTCAAAGAACCAAGAGTGTAAGTCAACGCAAACCATAGGGACCATCTTTGTAGTTTACTCTTTTATATAGGTTAGGATTGTTTTAGATTACGAGTTTAACATAAGACGTATGATCATTAAATTTCGAGTAGCTGCGGAAAGTACATAACTACATATGGCAATTAAGTTGTGCAAAAGAGGTGCTTTCAAAGGAACGAAATCAAGTGCAATTTTCTTAATATCACAACGCTTTACAATCAAAGCTCAAAGATCCCAAACCAAATTTGCTCTCACCAATATTACTATGTAAATGAAATACTGATCGAGTCAAACATCTCATCATATCAAAACGCTCAAGTGGAGTCTTGGTGCACAAGATAGTTAATACCTAAGATCACCCTAGTCCATTTGCATTTTTTTTAATTTATAGTGTGCACCAAGGAGGACACAAACAAGACCAAATATTAACGGATGCACAAGTATACTAACTAAATAACACTAGAAACACATTTCGATGGACTGAATGCATTTAAAACACATGTAAAAAAAATCAATGTGTTTTTCAAAAATTAACACTACGTCAAAAAAATCCATGATACCCCGTGATGTATGTGGAAATATAAGAGTCAACACTTGTGTTTAACGTCTCAAAACAATCTCCTGATTTATTTTGATGCTTAAATTAGTTAGCTTGGTGATTGGTGAAAATAAACAACTAACCATAATTTCCTCAATCCATTTTGCCTTTCAGTTGATATCTTTTGTATTGTTTCACATCATTTCCACAAGCTTTCATCCAAAATTTCCTTGAATGCATCAATAGAACCTAAAATCAAAAATATAAACTATTAAGTACCAAAAGTTAAAACAAATAAGCATAAAAGTGACGATAAGACATGTAAATATATTTAATATATGTATGAAATGCGCATTTCATATATTTACACATGTTCATATATTTACACGCGTTATCATCACTTTTATGCTTATTCATTAGTTGTTTAATGAATTTTTTGTAATTAATAGATTATGTTTGTGATTTTGGGTTCTATGGATGCATTCGAGAAAATTATGGAAGAAAAGTTGGGGAAATAATGTGAAATGAAGTAAAAGATATCAAATGATGGTCAAGGTGAAATATATTGAGAAAATCAAGTCCATTGTCGGTTTTTGATGATGGAATACTTATGAAATGGTGAATTGAGAGTTATAAGTTTATAAAGGATGGCTCGTGAAAGAATCAAACGAAGAAACGAAGCACGAATGAAGAATTCATGTTAACGTGACGTATGATAAAGTTGATGTGTTATTTTCGCCATAACTTCATCGTACAAACTCATTCTTAGGTGATTCAAAATGCCACTTAACGAGAAAAAAGAGATCTAAAACTTTCATATTTTGAGCTATGCATGTATACCAAAGGAAAAGGAGAAATATCGATTTTTAAAAAAATTCGAAAGGTTTGACCTTACTAGTCAACGTTACAAATTTTCAAAAATTAGCAAGTTTTGACCTTTCTTGTCAAATCTGTGGATATTATTATGGGTATGGCTTTTGTTTTGATAAAAATTTGGTATTTGATGAAAAATGTTTGTAAAATTGGTTTTTTTTGTTATTTTCCATTTCTAATAAGACATTGGGATTTGATTTTTCAACACCCCTTATATTAATAGGTTTCAGACTGCCACCTTTTCACTTAACTTGTTAACTATTACTGTCACTACAAAAAATAATGCTATTTTTCACACTTAATTTGCCACGATATGATTAAACATGAACTTTTTTTTATATGAATAATAATTTTGCTACATTTATAAGTGTCACAAATATTTAAAACTATAATCCACATATATAAGTGTACAATTACAATAAATCTACACTTATATGTGTCACAAAAATTTCCACACTTTTTATTATAAACATTTTTTGCAATTTTGTCACACTTTTAGGTGTGGACATTCAAAAAATATTTCCTATAGAAATTTGGATAATATCTCCACACTCATATGTGTAGAAAAATTTGTCACACCCATTATTACCACACATGAGAAATTGTGGACTCCATAATTTTACACATTTTTAAACGTGATGGTCATTAAAATGTGGAGAGAGTAGTTTTTTTTTAGTGTGTATGTCTTTTTATTCCATACTTTGGGATTTGATTTTTCAAAGCACGTCCATTCTAAGGATTTTGTGTAGCATCAAATTGCTTTTCTAAACTGCTGTAGACTTCTTGTAGTTCTCTTTCCCCTATGTTTATTCTCTATAAGAGATAGAAGCTTTCCCGCTTGCAAGGTTTCGAACTCCTAGAGATTGAGGAAATGCTCCTTCTGTGAGGGGCCTTTCAACCTACACGCATTTTTATTAACTACTAGGTTTATTGAATCATAACAATAACGAGTTATACATTTAACAGGTCTAAGTTAAGCAATAGATAGATTACATTCAATCCTTGACTTGCATTGAATCAGGACACATAAGTTTCCCCTTTGAATTAAGTGATTCAAATTAACAGAAACCGGAAACTTGAACTGCAAGCATCAAACGCGTTCTTTTGTTGATTTTCTCTCACATAACCATTCCTCCATCAATAGTAAGCACCTGCAAGACATAATCAGTGGTTAATTTTTTTTCTATATATTTTAACTTTTGACAACTATAACATTTGATGGTAGCTAACATCGATTCATGAACTACTATTATGTTTGACACTGTGACATAAATAAGTAACATATAATGCAAGATTTAGATTTCGTGGAAACCTGTCCTGTCATGTAACTAGCCGCCGGATTAAGAGCCAAGAATTCAACTAGGCCAGCAACTTCTTCAGGTTGGCCACACCTTCCTGTAAATTAAATTAAAAACAAATACTTAAATGAAAATGTTTGATGATTAGCCAAATCTCTAAAATGCCTGTGAATAAAGATAAAAAGAAATTTAAAATTTTTCTCTGAAATCGAAGTTTCTCTTTGTAATCGGCAAAACAAAGAGAATATAAGGGTCGTCGAAAGCAATATCTCACCCAAGGGGATATTCTCTAACATCTTTTTCTTGTGGTCTCCCTGAATGCTCGCAGTCAACTCAGTTTCAATAAATCCTGGGGCAATAGCATTCACCTGTAAGAGTGAAAGATTTCTATTCACTATTCATGAGTATAACTATAGAGTCGAGTAGTAGTCGCTGCTAAAATTTATTCCAAACATATGAGAAACACAATGGTGCTTTCGAACTCACATTTATGCCTCTGCTAGAGTATTCCCTTGCCACAGATTTAGTAAATCCAATGACTCCTGCTTTTGCAGCGGAATAGTTAGTTTGCCCAGCATTTCCAACCAGACCAATAACAGATGTGATATTAATTATTCTTCCCTGAACGAATTTAAGAGCGTAAAAATATTGAACCTACTATACATAGTCTTAGAAAAGACAACTTAACTGTAATACCTTTTTCTTCTTCATCATAATTTTGGCAGCTCCCTAAAGAGAGAGAAAATTTGGTAAAGCCATTACAGCAAATGTGAGTAGTTAAGTATTGACATTGTTTAAGAACAAACCTGTGTACATAGAAATACACCGGTGAGATTCAAATCAATAACTTCCTGCCACTGAGACGTCTGCATCCTCATCATCAAACCATCCCTTGTAATCCCTGTATCATCGGTTAAGAAGTTAAGATCGAATTAAATAATTACAAGAGTTAGTAACATTTGATTAATAAAACAAGCAATAGGAACCTGCATTGTTGACGAGTACATCAATAGTCCCCCAAGCATCAACTGCCTGCAATTTTTATCAAGTCAGTGGCATTGGAAGTAGTTTCTGAAAAAAAAAAAAAAAAAAAAAAAAAAAAAAGAAAAAAAAAAAAAAAAAAAAAAAAACAATCTAGCATATGACATAATTGTCGCTCACTGTTTTGATCATGGATGCAACGTCTGATTCTTTTGAAACATCTCCTTTAAATGCAAGTGCTTGACCACCGAGTGCCTCGATCTATCAGAAAATTAGTCATATATGGTTCAAAATGTAAAGGATATCATATAAACAAAACAGAGATATCTGTCCAAAGATTCACCTCTTTACAAACTTCTTCAGCCTCCTTTGATGCCCTTGCATAATTCACGAGAACCTGAATGATTGAGTCAGACCTACTATGATCACGGAAACAAGATATTCAATTTGAAGTACAATTTTTCTCTGACCTTGCAACCAGCTCTACCAAAGGCTAGTGCAATTGCTCTTCCGATACCTCTAGAGGCTCCCGTCACAATAACAACTGGAGCCTCCACCTCTAGTGTCGCTTCAACACTTGCTTGTTCAATAGTAGCCGCTTGAGCTTTAACTCCTGCATGTCTCGTTACAATCATCATTTTCAACTTTATATTGTACAAATATCACATCATAAAAAATCCTAAAATATTTAGAAGTTTTAGCTATCTAACAAATGAATAAATACACATCTGGAACAACGATTACATTACAAGAGTGACATTTAAAGTAAATGAGAAGATATTCATACCATATGAAGCAAACGACACTCTAGATCGGCAATGCTGATTGGTAAACATACATTGGAGGTGAACTACAGACACGTTGTTGCTGGAAAAAGAGACGTTCCGATCACCGCCAATAATTCTGGACTTTTTAAAGATTGATGCGGATTCAAAAGTGGTGAAAGAAGCCGATGCAGCCATGGCAGGGGTTGTCACAAAGAACACAAGCTTGAAAGTTAAGTTAGAGTGTCATCACTATGACTTCGTTTCTACTCTTAAATACCCCTTTTCTTCCATTTCTACTTTGTCATGCTCTCTTATTAATTAAGAAGTGAATAATATTCGAGAGTGGTATTGTTTAGACCGTTTACCTATATAAACAGATAACATAGGCGGGGGCCATAATTATGACATATAATTCAATTTAGAGTTTGGAAGTCATTAATGGAAACTTACCAAAGAAGTATAACGTTATGCTATATTTGACAAGACAGATGACCAGCTACAAGACTATACAATATATAGTTAAGAGTTTCTAACTCATTTTCACAAACTCACCTAGCTATAATTGAATGATCATCAGTAAAACAAATGGCCACTAGAAAACTGGAATGATCAATAATACCTACATTACTTTCAATTAAAAACCAGGGATATTTGATTACAATGATATTTTAGTTTTATACTTTAATACTTGTATAAATACTCACATAAGTTATCAGAATATCTATAAACCTATTTGCATTCCAGTGTAACTAGCATTCATGAGTTGTATTATATGACAAGAGGAGGGGCGAAAGAAGATTTGATGCGCACAATGTTAGTTATCTCCCAGTTGACTTCTTTCCATCAACCAGTATGTTTGGCGAAAGTAACTGTTGCTGGAACTGTAGCTGTAGATGGAAATGGAGAAGAAGATTAAAAATTGAGATTATTTTTATAAGCTACATGAAGTAGCATTTGATTTTAAGTGATTTTGAAAGATTACGTTTCTAAAATATATGATAAGTTCTTTCTGCCAAACAAAGTTTATATTTTAAGTCGCTTATTTTTTTAAAAAAAAAAGCATAATCCTTCTCATAATCTTTTATGCCAAACATGCCCTTTATGTAACTTCATTAAACCAAGATAACCATCATAACATAATTCAACCTTCTCATATCTTTCACATTTATGAACTAAGTGATTACGCACCATTAAACCATCATCATGATTCACATCTCACTCTACACTAACATATTCTACTACTCAAAATTCACAGAACGAACTAACTAAATAAATTCGTTCATATCACACAACCATTGGTACTCCTTTTCAAACAAAGTTTGCGCAAGAGGGGTTGTGACTCGTCACCTACTAAATCTGACATATTTTGAGTAACACATATACTAACCACATTATCCAGGAGACTAATAATCTCAACTCATTTTCTTTCATTCTTAACAATTGTTTACGTATGGCATGTAAATTGGTTTAGAGATGGGATGTGAATGGTTTTGTTGTTTGGTTTCCCGTGTTGAACGGTAAGGACCTGATGAGATTGATAAGAATCAAGAAGCTCGGGTAACACTTAAACAATGACCATACTTTACTGCTGTGAGACAGTATTTGCCTAAGTGTGTGAAACTTGTAAAGTTGTGTGTGTTGCTCTCCTTTTATAGAGAGGCTTGTAAGGTTTAGAGATAAATCCTTTGGGGATGATCAACGACTACTAGAGAGCCAAGTGTTGATCATCCGAGAGCAGTGTCAGATGGTACATCTTAACCGCTAGTGATAATTGGTGAGCAGTAGTACTGTCATGCTCAGTCTGGCCTGAGAGGTCTTACTAGGCCCTGTGTGGCCTGGGATTTAAGCCGGGCTTCTATCAAGTGTTGATGGGCCTTAGTAATAGGCTTGATTCGACCGTGTAATTTGTGGGCTTGAGTCACTAATATTGATACGCTATCAAGTCCCCCAAGTCTAGTATTAGATGATGCACTGGTATGTAGTGGGACTTTTTTAACTGAGTCCCCCCAATTCGTGCAGTGCTACAAGGGTTCCTTCTCAGGCCTTCAGTTTTTAGGCTTTGATCATATTTGTTTTTTGTGATGATGACTAGATGCAGGCTTTTTACCTTGATCAGGGTTATATAAGCAAAGTTGGGAAAGGTGTGTACTTAATATTTTAATGGGTATGTGTAGGAATATCCTGCTTTAGGTTTATTCACCATCTTTGGGATTTTACTCGCCTTTATTGTCTTTGAACAGTAGACGGTATCATCCTGACATTTCTTTAGTGGTGTGTATAACTTGTCCCTTCGACTGTACGTGACATATGTGTTGATGTGAGCTGTACTCGTGCCTTTGCAGTGTGTTTATCACGCTCATTATTAAATGTGTGTTGACCAAATGGGCTTTTGCCAATGTAACTTGCCGATTCATTTTCTTTGCCTATAAATAGGGCTTGAAAGGTAGGGAATTTACAACTTGAAGCTATAGGGCTTGCCGATAGTTTTTTCATATATGTGTAGGGTCATTTGCGGAAATCATGTATGCCAAACAAAATATTTTTAGGATAGCTTGACTTACGATTCGATGAAGTAAGGTATTATTTCATATTATCTTTAAATAGGCATATATTCTTTTAACATCAATGTGGTAAACTAAGTAAATAAACATAGATGAATATGTAGTTTAACACCCGTTCGATATTAACCTATTAGAGGTTAATCTTGGATTGTCCCTATTTGGGACTACTTTTATAACATATTGTTTCATTTATGATGTGAATGCTTATTAGTGGATTGAGTATTGCTTTAGAAAAAAAAAACGATAGCATTTTTCCCTTACTCCTACAAGTATGCACTTATACGTATACTTAGGGAGTTAAAGGGAAATGATATTGATTTTTTTTTTCTTTTTAAATAATACTCAATCTAATAATAAGCATTCACATATGAGACATTGTGTTATAAAAGTGGGTTAGGATTGACCAAATGAAAAAAAAAAAAAAAATCGCACATAATCATGAGATGCATACATCTTATTATATATCTTCTAATTTGTTACAGATGGATCATTATACATGGATGTACAATATAAAGGGAGCTACCTCGAATACACAGAAAAGTTGTCTGATTTCATAAAGCTGCTGAGGATGATCAGCAGATCAGGTGATGAGTAGGAAAGATGAAATATTTTGTCCTTGTACGAAATGTAGAAATGGTGTATTGTATGTGAGCGCTAAAGAAGTTAAAAACCATCTAATAAGAGATGGTTTACGAGAGGGTACATTTATTGGGATTTTCATGGTGAAAAAAGAGTTGTAGTAACACGTGGGTTTCTGAATGTAATAATGATGATTTGCCAATTAATAATGACCGCCATAATTTGAATGACAAGTTACATGATTTGGGTGATGATGTTGCACAAAAGGAGCACGCTAAATTTGAAAAGTATTTGTAGTCGCTGAAAAACCGTTGTTTGTTGGTTGTTTGAATCTTACCGTGCTTTCTGCAGTAATAAAGTTGTACAAGTTTAAAGCATTATATGGTTAGAGCGATATAAGTTTCACAAGTCTATTAGAGTTTTTGCATCAAGAAATGCTCTCCGAAGACAATGAATTGCTCATTTCAACATACCAAGCAAAGAAACTAATGTGCCCAATGGATTTGGAAATTGAAAGAATATATGCATGTCCAAATGATTGTATGTTGTAAAGAGACAATGACACGGATCTACATGTGTGTAAAGTATGTAAAACATCAAGGTATGCGCAAATAAAACAAAAAGGACCTAACGGTGACCAGCTCAATTATTATGGCATTTTCCCATTATACCAAGACTCGAGCAATTATATGCAGATGCCAAGGAGGCAAATTGTTACGTTGGCATGCCGAGGAGCGTAAAAACGATGGAAAAATGAGACATGTGGCTGATTCTCTTCAATGGAGAAATATCAATAACTCATTTGAAGAATTTTGAGGGGATATTAGAAATATACAATTAGGACTTAGTTCATACAGAATAAATCCGTTCGGAAATATGAGTAGTAGTCACATCAGTTGGCCATTTTTTTATGCAACCAGAATCTTCACCTTGGTTATGTATGAAACGAAAATACATCATGGTGTCATTATTAATTCAAGGCCCAAAACAACCATGGAACGACATTGATGTGTATTCGAAACCTTTAATCGATGAATTGATAAAGCTTTGGGATAAGGGAGTAGAAGTGTATGATGCATATTCCAAAGAGTATTTCCAACTACGAGCCATGATTTTTTGCACCATTAGTGATTTTCCAGAACGTATGGCAATTTATCAGGATATAGTACAAAAGGGAAAAATGTCATGTCTTGTTTGTAAAGATTGTATCCACTCTATTTGGTTACGACATTGTATGAAACGGTATATATGGGACACCAAACACATATACAATTCTGAGTGTTGTGAAAAGACGTTATTAAGCGGGTAATGAATTGTAGGGAGAGTTGGGTTGACAATGGGTTTCTGGTGTGGTAGTGAACCACGTCAGCTTCAAGCATCCTCACCAAAAGTATATTTCATTCAATATATTTATAATATATATTACTAATTTTATTCTTGCCGCTATGTGCGGATATCCGACTAGTATTATAAAACAAAATTTGTTCTCTAAGCCGTTAAGATTTAGAAGCCGCAAATCCCTTTAGAGTCGTGACATTGCAAGAACTTTTTCTTGCTCATGGAGTTTATCACGGTGGTACCGAGTTCGATCCAGATGAATTTCTTTTTCAGATCTCTTGTTGTTTCCCAATTCAGTTTTAGTTATTTGAAGGGTTTTTGCCACTTTCCTAAGCTCCACTTTTTGTACTTTACCTGTTCCGGTTTTTGGTAACTCCTTCACAAACTCTACCTTCTTTGGTATCATAAATTTTGACATCTTTTTTCGGCAATATGATAAGATTCCAGATTCTGTTGCGCTTCTTGTCTCTTTCAAGACGACAAAAGCGCAAGGACTTTCTCCCCACCTTGGATGAGGCATTGCAACCACTGCAGCTTCGAGTATGGCGGGGTGTTTAAATAGAATGGACTCGAGTTCCACACTGCTAATATTTTCTCCCCCGGAAATTATAACATCTTTTGACCTGTCTTTGATTTCCATGTACCCATCAGGATGTAAAACCCCAACATCACCTGTTAAGAACCATCCATTTTGGAAGGCTTTTGCCGTCTCTTTCTCGTCTTTAAAGTATCCTTTCATGATGCTACTTCCACGTAGTACAATCTCTCCCATCATTGTCCCGTCAGGTGGAACACTTTCCATGGTGTCCTTGTCTTTGACATCTACATCGGCGAGGGTGAGTATTCCAACACCCTGGCGGGCCTTCAATCTCGCCTGCTGATCTTTAGGAAGTTGATTCCACTTGGTTTGCCACTCACAAACAAGCGCAGGTCCTGTGGCCTCAGTGAGGCCATAGGCATGCATGATGTGGAATCCAAGGTCTTCCATCTTCTCAAGGAGCGCAGCAGGCGGAGGGGCCCCTCCAGTGAGTATGTTGACCTTGGATTTTATTTCACAACGTTCATGAGGCTTCGCTTCTAAAAGGATGTTAAAAACAATGGGAGCACAACACATGTGAGTCACTTTGTGCTGAGAGATACTCTTGTACATTGCGTCGGCTGTAGTGTTGCGTATGCACACGTTGGTACCACCTCGTGCTGCGACACCCCATGTGAATGTCCAGCCATTGCAATGGAACATTGGCAGTGACCACAAGTACACAGCCTCTGTACCCATTTCCCACCCTTGAATCAAGCTCATCGTGCTAAGAAAAGCACCGCGGTGGCTATACACCACTCCCTTGGGGTCCGAGGTGGTTCCAGATGTATAATTCAATGCGATAGAGTCCCACTCGTCCTCAACGTCTTCACCCGGATACCTTGGATTACCATGCTGAATGAGTTGCTCATACTCCAACTTGCCAAGATGGACACGAGTGGGCTTGCTAATGTCATCAATCACAATGACCAACGGCATGGCCTGCTGGGCTGAAGAGCTATCTTTAAAACTCGCCACCATCAATCGTAGTGCTTCAGACGCTATGGGAACAAATTCATAGTCGACGAAGAAGACCTTAGCTTCTGAATGATGGAGAATAGTGGCTATATTTTTAGCATCTAGCCTTGTGTTAATTGCGTTAAGCACAGCTCCTGCCATTGGTACGGCAAAATGCATCTCATATAACGCAGGTACATTTGGTGCTAGAACAGATACCTATTTAATATATTAAACCAAAAATTAGAATCAATAAACATTTTAATCTATATCTATATCTATCTTAACTACTTATAATGTAGATTTGGTCAAAGGGGAAAAGTGGAAAACTGAATTTTCAGTCAATCCTCATTTTGCCCTTCTATACTACAAGGGTGAGAGAAAATGAATTGTGTAATTAATGCTCTTATTAAAACACCCCATAACTTAAAATTACAATAATTTATTCATATGGTACAACCAATTAAAAGCATCTATATCAAATTAATCTTAACTACTTATAATGTAGATTTAGTCAAAGGGGAAAAGTGGAAAACTGAATTTTCAGTCAATCCCCATTTTGCCCTTCTATACTACAAGGGTGAGAGAAAATGAATTGTGTAATTAATGTTCTTATTAAAACACCCCATAACTTAAAATTACAATAATTTATTCATATGATACAACCAATTAAAAGCATCTATATCAAATTAAAAACAATCAATTAAAACACCCCTTACTATAAAAACTTAAAAAATACAATAAAATTTTCACAATATACAATTTAAACAAGCTACAACATAATATAAAATATAAAATAATTAAACACACTAATTAATGTTATTTTTAAAACACCCTAAAATGAAAAGTATATGTTATTATACACATTATACAAATTAATAAAACACACAAAACTTTATACAAGCTAACAAGTTGATGTTGCATATAGTTTTGAAAACTGGACCCGACCAAAGGGTTCAACTGGGAAAAACATATAGTTTTGAAAACTGGACACGACGGGTTCAGTTATTAAAAGCATGACTCGGTTTAAATCGACCCATTTTTCGACCGGAACGGTTCAACCGGGTTTCAAAACATTATGTTGACATGAGCTTAAGTATCAAAGTCAATAAGTCAACAAAGTCAATAAGTCAACACATTTAATCCCTAAATCTTCAAACTTTTATTAGATGTGGCAAAACGGGCGGGCACGGGCACGGGCTAAAATGGCACGGGTTAAAACGGGCACGAGCTAAACGGACAAATTATAAATCGGGTCAAACGGGCACGGGCTAAAACGAGCAAATTATAATTCAACTATTAAAAACATTCGGAACAGTCCTAAAAACCCCTTTAATGCATCTTGTAAAAAAAGATCAAGCATCTAAGTCTTAACTATATTTAATTATTTTTTCATAAAAAAACAAAATAAAGTATTAAATGGATAAAAATGCAACTAATTAATATATATATATATATATATATATATATATATATATATATATATATATATATATATCAATTAATTAGAGTATTAAATAATTATGCATAAAATAGTTAATAAATGAGATAAATTAAAATTAAAATAGTTGGAATGTTTTATAGTTACCAGTGACAAGTGAATTGGTCGGAAAAAAATGAGAGTAATTGCTTGAAAGTTGAATTGTGTGATTCGAAGCCCATAAACCAAATTGTTTTTATCTTTTGCCTGTAAGAGCCCATCAAATAAATGCAAGGGGGCAAAAAACGCCCCAAACTTTTAAAAAGGTGTCAAAAATCGCCCAAAAAATACAAATTGGGCAAGATTTGCCACCCCTAACTTTTATTATTTTTCATTTATAACCCATAAACTTTCTTTTATCACTAAACGATCTGTCGTAATAAAATCCCGTTGCTATGCACGGGTATTCGTCTAGTACTATTTAAAGAGTAAATGGTCCAAAATTCAATAAGTGAAAAGTGAAAAATTTAAATTAATGTTTTGCCTAAATTACCTTTAATTAATGCATTTAACACTCCTTAATACCTCTCATTTAAAACTTAATCAAAACTTAAATGAAAACATGAAAACTTACATTAAACATCCAATTTTTTTGTCAACTTAAAAACATGGAAAGTTAAATGAATAATTAATAAATGAAAACATATAAAATGTAAAATTGTTTTGTCAACTTAAGAATGAATACACACGTATATAAAAATAAACTTTTAAATAGTAGATGAGTAGCCGTACATAGAAACGGAATTTTATAGCGGTAGATAGTTATAGTGATATTTTGGTTACACAAAATATTACACAAACCACTTAACCAAAATATCATTATAATTAAATGGCGCTATAAAATCCCGTTGCTATGCACGGGTACTCGTCTAGTCTTTCAAATTTCAACAACCCATGCTTGTTCACCTTTTAAAAGCGTAAGGCAAGAAACTTACAACATCGTTCTTGACAACGTTAAGGGACCGTAGAGAGTAGGCGAGACGGCAGCAACGTTCATAAGTTTCGCGCCATGTAAAGCGGACTCCAGAGTATATGACAGACGTACTGTTGGAATAAACCATAGAGGCTCTTTTGATGAAAGTTAGAGGAGTGAGAGGGACATAGTTTGCTGGACACTTAGGAAGTTTATCCATTTTTCTGAAGCTAATAATGTAATCAAACACTAGGAATTAGTTAATCTTGAGAGATAGATATGATTTATTACGTGTGGTAAGCATATAAAGATGAGAGTGAATATATAGAGGATTAAAGGAGCGTGATATTTACGTGGTGCTGATGGGCATTAATAAATGATTTACGTGATTGAGTGGAAATAATTACGAATATATTAAAAAGAAAACGTAATAAGTTAATCAACATTAATAAATTATCAACAATTTATGTTTCTGGAAATTGTAATCAACATTAATAAATTTTCCTTTTGAGTGATAATTACACGCATTGTATTCGTATATAAAATAGTATGAGGGATACAAAGTTTTGATATGAAAAACCAGACCACATATAGCCAAACACATATTAACTAGATGGTGGTAAGGGTGTTTATCGGTGCATTTATTGGGTTGTTCGAGTTATACGGTTTTTCTTGATTTAAAAAAATTCTTAGTGAAACCGAAAAATGAACCGAACCGAATTCAAATTAGGTTAAACCGAAGTTTAATTCGGTTCGATTTTTAGGTTGATCCGAATAACCCAAATTACATAATTTATATATTTTTTAATTTAATTGTATAAATTTTTACAAAAAAAATAAATAAGTAAATAAAGGTTAAAAATTGGTATATTTATAGGATTAATTTCATATCTTCCCTACTTTTACTTTTAATTTCATATATACTCAAAGTAAAATAGCATAGCTTAAAATATTTTTAAAGTATGTTTGGGTATATATATATATATATATATATATATATATATATATATATATATATATATATATATATATATATATATATATATATATGAGTTCCCCCTATTGAATGTGAGCATTAATGTCACAAGCTAAGAAACTCAAATATTTAGTTAAGCTAATGGATTTAGTACATGTGGGGCTTATCTTGAAGCTTTTTAAGAGCTTTTAAGGATACATAAATGTGACGTTTCTAGAAGAAGTGAAGAACTAAGAGGTCTCCATTTAATCTTTTGCTCCTTTCATATGCCTTCAAATAAATACATAAACCCTTCAACCACCATCATTGGATACTATAAATTAACACCATTTGAAGAGCAAAGTCTTTGAGTTGTTTCAGTTGCCACACTTTCATTAAGTTGTCATTTAAAAAGTCTCCACGTTTGTCAAAAGTGAGGACAAGAAACCCGGTTTTTGTACTAGCTGATACTCTTGCTGTCGAAGCCCTGCAAAAAATGGTCCAAGGTTGTACCAAATATCAATCATGAGAAAATTGTTAATAATGCAACACCTCTATAATCTAACATATAGAATTCTCTAAAACTACAGGAAAATTTAGCCACTTTCCTGTTGTATAACATGTGCAGGTTATTACTTTGCTTGACATTGAAAATGTCTATATGATGAACGGGCTGCTGAAAAAGGGAAAGCCATAGCAGCTGCTGTTGAGGGCGTTTAAAAGCATCGGGGATCTTCTGTTTCAGGTTACTTGAATTTATTGGATTAAAAGGTGCTACAAAAAAGTTAACGATAATATTGGTTTTTGGAGGTAAACGTTAGACACATTTTTAGAGCATCTGGCAAAAAGATGCGTACGCTTCTACTTCTTTTCCCTTTATTCTTTCTATTCGTGTTTGTTTTCTTCGGCTTTACATTTTAGTTCAAATTGTGGACTTGCTGTAGTTTTTAGTTTTTGTTCATTTTTCTGTGAGGAGTCCATGTATGTTATTCTTATTGTTTTGTTGTTATGTTTTAAATGGAGTTTCATTATTTACAACAGAGAGCTGGTCATGGACACATGGAGGATGAATACAATGAGATGTGTGTTGGTAACTCCTCAATAGACACTTAAAGAAAGGCAACATTATGTATTCTTATAATCTTTGGAAAATATATGTTTGTTTTGTAGTCTTTTTCTAAGAGGTTTGATGGTTAGATGAATATGTAAAGATCTTGAAAACATATTATTTGAACAACCTATGTTACTATGTATATTAGAAGATAAACCAACATAACCTAACAAGGAGCTATGTTAAGTTGGTGTGTTACTACAAGGTGACAGATAGATTTTGGAAATATAAATTTATAACTTTTCGTCTGGAACTACAAATTTCGCTTACTAAAAAAAACATAACCCATTTATGGGCTTAGGCCGAAGTTAAGGATATAAGAAGTTGCACCTTAACAGAAAGGTCTATTTGAATGTGAAGGGATTGGTTCAGTCAGAAGAAATCTCTTAACAAGTTACCATTATTTTCTTATTCAATAAATTGAATTTATTAACATTTTAAAAGTGACAGATAAGTAAAGTGAACGCAAAGAGAACCAAAAATATTGTAGTAGTTTTGAAACCTATAGTTTCATTTCCTTTTGTGATCTACAACATTCATTAATATGGACACTTAAAAAAGTCTCTCCGTATCTCCATTCGAAATATATATAACTTCTACATCAGAATTCAGGATGTGCAAAACTATCACCTTCATTTCTTCTACCACCCATTAGTTGCACATAATTTAGATTTTTCTAAAGCGTGAAAGCTGTGAAACTCAGTCAAAGGAATCAAACTGAAAGCTGTGAAACTCAGTCAAAGGAATCAAACGATGGACCTGCATTTTATTCATGAACTATTGGAGGAAGGTGTCAATGATTTTCAATGGCTGGGTGTTTGGGTGTGTGCGATCAATTAGCAGAAGCGCTAAGTATACTCGCATGAAAGATCAAATGTTAGAACAGTTTAGGAGAGATCTAGAGGGAAAGTGATTTGGCTGATGAAGAGAAGATGAGGAACCTTTGTTGGGAACTTACCAAGCGTATTATGCATATGGAGGCATTGATTTAAAGAGTTGGAGATTGTGCGGTTGTATTCATGTTGTGGAAAAGTTTGGCTGATCTGAATGAAGCCTAGAAGGAGGATATGGATAAGGCGAGGAGGCCGATGATTATGGTTACTGAGGCACATATTGATGTTGCAGAGAAGTTGCTTTTTACAACTAAGCTAAATAGTATGTAGATGGATTATGGGTTGTCGGTTGGTAACATTGTTTTGTGTTTTTGGGCGTTTGAGTTTGTTTAGGGTTTATGCATGGCAGGTATTATGTATATTATGGTTTTGTAAAGACAATGTTTGCAACTGTTAGTATGAATGAAATGTTTATTAGACTATCTTTATTCACAACCCCATCCAACCCAATCTTTCATTAAAATATTATTTTCTTACTCCTCCACCTATACAACCCATACATACAACCAATCTCAACTTTTTTTTATCATTTATCAACAAACCAACCCAACCTAACATATAATATTATTTCTTTTATATTTAATTTATCTTCTTTTAATTATTTCTTGTATCAATTTATTAACTTTTACTCCATAATATATCCATGGAAGGATAAAAAACAATCGAATCCAGTTTCAAAACAAGGTCTTCCTTTTGATTTTATCAAAAACGATACTAGCAAACCTTAACACTGGTTCATAATATTGCCCAAAGTAAAAAACTTATACAGTATATATTTTCATTTATCCTAGTAATGATATACCCAAGACATGTGCCAAATTTACGTGGCTTTGCATTTTACCACATATATCTAATCTAAGCCACTTTTTGCTTGTCATTAGTATATAGCACATTAAAGTCAACTTCCTCATTTCCAACATTTATATCTTCTTCTTCCTTCAAGTGTCTTCTTCTTCAACTCTTCAAATACCTGCAAAAAACATAAACACACAAAAAAGAAATAAAAGAAACATATGCAAAATATAGATAGCCATTCCTAACATGACATGTGGCAAGGTTGCACAAACAATCTGCATGTCACAAAACGAACCGGTCGGTTGTTTCTCTTTCTTTCTTTTATAAACTTTCAATATAATATTGTTATATTTTTGTTTTATAGCTCTCCAACCGGTTGGAGGGTAGGACTGATAAACATAGTCTTATGTATATGTTGATCTTTTTCTTTTTTCTTTTTTCTTCTCTTTCATTTAATCATGTTTTACAGTTTGGTTGTTTGTATGTGAGCCTATTTTTTTCAGACATCTTTGTCGTAATTGGTGAGATCGATGGTAAAAAATATATTTGGGTAACATGGAATTGTAAAGCACTATGCATGTTCTTTCATTGATAAGTTGTTACACGCATTTTGAAATAATAATTGCCAAATAATGAACATTTAAAATCATTGATTTGTGTTGGCAGGAATGTGACAATGTGTGTATAGGAAATAAATACACTTCTAAGTCATTGAAAGAAAAAAAGGTATGTATTGAGCAAGTTTGTTTGTTTTCAGGTAACACACTCAATACATGTATCAAGTTCACGTTTTCAGAAAGCACATTGGTTGATGAATCTTTCGTGATTCATTCAATCTTTGAACTTCAATCAATATGGTTGGCTTTCAAAGCAACATATTGTAAAGTAAGCAATTTGAGTGGTTCAAAAATTTCACTAGAGTTCAAGAATGAAGATGGGTGTGGCTTACCTGTTGTGGATTTTAAAAGTACTCTTAAAGAGAGTGTCAAAGTCGACACCAAAAATAACATCTTCTGGAGCAGTTCAAATAGTATATGTACGTGGTGAAATTAATCAGCGAATGGGGATGGATCCGAAGTGCATCAACACTTGCATGGCTGTCATCGCAGGTGATTTTCTGGCAAAAGATGGAGCGAAAAAGCCAACAACGAAGTTACTTCTATTTTTCCCGCCCACAGTCAACGAAGATGAATATTCAAATTTAGAAATTGACACAAAGTCCAAGAATGAACAGGTAGGTAACTGTGAAAGTAGGCATGAAAATGGTGAAAAGGATTTGTAACCAAGTCTATTAGTAGGTAATACTACAAAAGAAATGGACAATTGCATGATGTGTGATAGTACAAAAGAAAAGGAGGTGTCATTTAAGTCTGATGACGTGAGCTTAAACTTAAGCCATCTAAATTGGATTTGGAAAAGATAGTTCTATATTCTTGCACGCTTTGTCCAAACATGTCTATCAAAGAAATTCGTGGTGGATTTGCAACTTTCAACCCACCTCAAACAAGTAGCATTAAACAACCTCACTCAACTTCTCTAAGGTTCGATCCATCGATTGAAAAGAAAAAAAGACTAATGTTCAAGTCAACGAGGACATTGTCTAACATAGATATAAGACATTTGGGATATAAATATGCTAACAATAATCCAATATCTTTACAACTTATATAAATAGAATTGATATTGAGACAATCTTCTATAAATATATCAACTTTTTAATACTTGGTTGCAAATTTTATTGACAGATTGTCTATATTAGCCGATACCACTTGAAGATATAATACCGAAATCGTTATAGATGAAAGTCAAGACTCGAAGCTGACACATCAGTTTTGGTGTGAGAGACAAAAGAAAAAGGCTTAAGTTGTGTGTAGTATAAACTATGTGTTTGAAATACGTAGTAACATGTTTTGGGTTACAATGATGAAAGTCACCCATGTAATTGATACCTTTTCCTTGAAACAATTATATTTACAAAAACTTACTTAAACAAACTTCGTTTATTCAGTTGAGCACCCACGATCGAAACTAAGCATGATAACTAAATACGCGTAACCTTTTCAAAACCGATGGTTCCTTACAATGAACAAAGCCCGTGCATCGCACGGGCCATGATGTCTCGTTTCTAAATAAAAAAAGGGTGGACATGAAATAGTTTTAGTGGGATTTAATATATATATATATATATATATATATATATATAGTATGTATGTATGTATGTATGTATGTATGTATGTATGTATGTCTGTTGTTAGCATTTCCCATATTTATATATAAAAAATATATACATTTATGTAAATTCGGTTTTAATTACAAATTCGGTTCAGTCAAATTCGGTTCGGTTATAAATTCAGTTCAGTCGAATTTGGTTCGATTACAAACTTTGTTCAATTCCATTTTGGTTTTCGATTCCTATGGATACTACTCGATTTGTGAACACCCCTAGAAGGTGGGTAGTATATGTTAAATGCTTCTTGAATCAACATTTTGAAAAGGGGCATTTCGATCAAAGTAAAACCGTTAAATGGTTGTTGTCAAACAAGCTTAAAACACTAAATACTAAATGATCAACGCTAAATTCTTCAAAATGCTACAAAATGCTCGTCTCCATATGAGTGTGTTTCACGGTCTCTGTTTGAACACAACCCATTGACTTTGAAAGTTTGAGACCATTTGCATATGAGTGTGTGTTTCACGGTCCTGTGTTTGAACACAGCCCACTAACTTAGAAAGTTTGAGACTATTTGCATCTTTTGTTAAGCATGATGATTCACTCAGTTTAATAAGACACAAACCTTACTTCATGTATAGAACATTTGTTTAATAAGTTTTGATGTAAGTTTAGTAAAAAGTCCATGGCACACCATTATTTGTAATCTATACATTTTTCGTATCGAAAGATATCATTATGAGTAGAGTAAATTACACCATTCGTCTATGTGGTTTTGGGTCAAATCCTTATCTTAGTCTCTCGTTGTTGGTGTATGCTTGTACATAGTTAATAATTATACGTCTAAAAAATACATGAGCCTATTGGGGGCACACACGTATAGGTAGAGGATGCGTTTATTATGTATCTAATATATACATTTTGTGTATATTTTTAAATATATAATATGTTTCATGAGGTCGTTAGTTTTCCCTTAGACGCTTACTAATTAACACACATTAAATATGAAAGAAAGGGACTTGGATGTCGGAAAACGAAACCTTCGGTCCTCCTTCAAATGTGGTCGGTTTTGGAATGGACTAGAAGGGGGAGTATGTGTTGATTTGATGAAAATAGAAGTGGTGATAGCAAGGACTTGTTGGACAAGATTAAATGCTATATAAACACACCCTTTGGTTCTCTCTTTTTCTCTAATCAATACATCATACAATACACATATACCTCAATGTCAGTCGATACATTCATAACCCTTATATCCCTACGACACAAAACACATAACTAAATTCATTAGCATGCATGTATACCATGAACATGCATGCATGGATAGTATATAGTACGCATGCAAAACCTAGTTCATGCAAACTGTTCTTCTCCCTTGTGATTATGTGAACAGTTACAAAACCTTTATGGGTTTTTTTCAATTGTGTTTAATCAAGAAAATCAAACCATAGTTTGTTTGTGGTGTTTATTCGTAAAGCAAGCACTAGCATCCTAGCGTATCTCGGGGATGGATAGTGTGAGCAACCTTTAGACGTGATTGCTTTAATTACTTTTAGGGTTTCAAGATTCAAGATCAAGAACACATCAATTGTCTTAGTAATTCAATTGATTAGAGGTTAGTAAATTACGTGTTAATTTATTTGTTAGTTCATACACATCAAACTAGATTCAACATGTACAATACATTGTGTATGGGGATGGTTGTTACTTTTGCGATGAGCTGACAACATCAGTATCTAATTGAGAGTTTTTAGATGACTGTTAAAGCGAACATTCTAATGGAAGTTGTTTGGATTAGTGAAATTCATTACTAAGTTTGGAACTGCCCCAAGTAATGAAAAACCTATGGATAGTTATTACGACTAGTCTGAAACAACCATCATAGCCAACGAACTTGGAGTTCAGAATTGCGCTAAACATTACCAAAGAAATATTAAATTGTTTATGGATTACATAAGGCATAGTGTTGGTTGTGTACACTCATGCTAGAGGATACACAATCCAAGTTATGGTAGAATTTCATCATTTATGATAACTCTGCTAAATAGATATTCTCGGCTGAGAGCATTGTTGCAATACTCTTTAAGGAATGAGAATATTTTACGCGTTGAGAAACTATTGAGATGGTTGTCTCAGATAGGTATGTTGCTGGCTTCAAATACCTAACGAAAAGTACTATGACAATACCCGTGCTATGACACTTGTAATAGTATGCACACTTACAATATGACACTCATCATATTTTTTCAATCCCTTCACAATTTGTGAATTTTAAACAAGTTTTCGAAAAGTTTACACAGATGACTATTTAGTTTTCTTGTACCAAAAGAGTTAAGAATGTTAAGAACATTGGATTTCAACGTACTAGTAGTCTTATGCATATTTGTTTATTAGTATTTGGATAATGGAACTAAAATCAGTTGTATTATATAATGATTGATATACCTGGTATAATCGTTTTTATTTATACTTGTGTGTTCTATTTTTGCATGTTTAATCTCAGAATGACTTGTATCATTCTAAATTTGTCCATTATCAATTAACAGTATGAGAGTACTATTAAATTAAGACACATGTGAGTGTTTGGTTATACATTTTGAATATGTGGATTGTTCTCGCCAAACTCATATCTTATTCATAAGGGATGCATATTGGATTTCCCCAACCTTCGAGTATTTACTTTATGGATCCTTGTCATGAGTAAATATTGAAAATGACTATATTAATCATCCTTAGACTTGAGATGCAAGTAAATCTTGCATGTGTGTATATTGCTTTTTGATTATAGTCAAACGTTCTACTGAATAAGGTAGTTATATTTTTGGAAGTGTTGTGAAGCACATCCACGACACTTGTAGTTAAAACATAATTTGTTCCTCCACTTGTCTTGTGCAATATGATACTACTGGGCCCCTCATTGAATTGATCAGATGTTTGTATGGCCATACCCAAACGGAAACTAAGATATACTCGTTTACATTTAGTAATCTTGATTAATATCTATAACTAGAAACATAATAGTTAAACAATATAGAATGAGTTAAGATCGATATCCATAGTTTAACAAATATCTGAAATAAATGAATGTTTAATAATAATAAACTATTATATTGAGATGTTTTTTTGAAACCATACACTTAGGTATTTTGGGGAGCAATATAGTGTTGCTAGACACTAACCATTGTTAGTATAAGCTATTAAGCTATGACAATCACAAGTGAGAGTTGTTGGTATATGCTCGTATAGTTAATAATTATACAGGTCAGAAATATGTGAGCCTATCCGGGGCCCACATGTATACACAGAGGGTACGTTTATTATATATTTAATATATACATGTCATGTATATTTACTAAATATATAATATGTTTCACGAAATAATCATTTAACGATCGTTAGTTTTCCATTAGATGCTTAACTAACTAATACACGTTAAATATGAAAGAGATTGACTTGGATGTCGAAAAATGAAACCTTCAGTCCTCCTTCCAAGGTGGTCGGTTTTGGAATGGACTAGAAGGGGGGTGTATGTGTCGATTTGATGAAAATAAATGAGGTACTAGCAATGACTTGTTGGATAAGATTGAATGCCATATAAACACACCCTTGGTGCTCTATTTTTCTCTGATCGACACACCATACAATACACATATACCTCAATGTCAGTCGATACATTCATAACCCTTATATCCCTACGACACAAACACAAAACTAAATTTATTAGCATGCATACCATTGCATGCATGTATACCATGCACATGCATGCATGGATAGTATATACCATGTGTATGCATTCAAAACCTAGTTCATGCAAACTGTTCTTCTCCCTTGTGATTCTGTGAATAGTTACAGAACCTTTAAGGGTTTTTTCGATTGTGTTTAATCAAGAACATATAACCCTAGTTTTTTTGTGATGTTTATTCGTGAAGCAAGCATTAGCATCCTAGTGTATCTCAGTGCGTTTAGTGTGAGCAACCTTTAGAGGTGATTGTTTTAATCACTTTTAGGGTTTCAAGATTCAAGATCAAGAACACATCAATTGTCTTAGTAATTCAACTGATCTGAAGTTAGTAAATTACGTGTGAATTCATACACATCAAACTAGATCCATCCGTTGCGTACTTGCAGTATTGATGGTTTTATTAATATGAAATCCCAACACCTTTTTTTTGCCTCATAGATCCTTATATTTATGCTCTGCAATGTCGTCCATCCC